>APFE030250061.1:210218-232504 GCA_000404065.3 Pinus taeda
GAGCCTAATTATCTTCTATGTTCAAAGGTTTCAGCCGGATGTATACCCGAGGAAGATTGTACACCCCTCCATGCTGGGGGGTGTAGGGGGGACTTGTCCCACCCGCAGGGGTTTGGGGGGGTCGATGCCCCCTAGCTGGGGGGTCCGGGAGCTAGCAGTTCCCTAGCAGGGGTTTGGGGCAGCGCCCTCGAAGCTAAAAATAGATGTAAATTTGCCTCGTAAAAGTCTAGTAATTTCTAGTCAATCTGGGCTGTTGATTAGGCAGATGATCTGACAGTGGAAGTTATGTTTAGTTTAGGGGGCTTTTCCCTAGAAGGCAACCCCTCACTATATATGAGGGAATTGTATTGTGTCTATGTATCTTTGTATTCTAAGTGAGGAAAAGAGAGGAGATTGAGAGTGAAGAGGGAGTTATAGTGGATTTGATGTAGGTTGTATCTCTTCAGTTTGGTGGATACTATAATAAAAGAAGGACTGGCTGTTTCTCCATGGACGTAGCCCAAACTATGTGAACCACGTATATCTGTGCCTCTCTTGTTTTATGCGTTTTCTATGTTTATATTTCAGCAATATTTTATGTGCTCCATTACTCTGTAATATTTAATTTTCTATCACTTTCCATTTCTAGCAATAGGTAGTAGGCCATGGCCATGGCCCTTTCACATGACTGTGTTTGACATGAGTGAATTCAAGACAAATTACCTAATACCATTTTTATTTATTTTTCTCATTCCCCTTCTAGAACCTATAATGGCCTTCCAATCCACATGTTGAAGACAATCTTTTCTATGACACACACCTTCTGCCAAAAGTCGAATTTCTTTCTCTTCATCTATTTTTGTTTGAAATTTTGCAATTTTGTTTTGTATCCATAACTCGTTTAATCCTTTTATATGACCTTGTTACATGCATATCAATTGAGTTTCTATATTTTTTATTACAAAGATACCCATCCCATTTGTTTAAGGGATTTGTGTCCTCTATAACATCCGATATCACCATTTCCTTGGGTGGCTCCTTGAACTTTTCCTTGAACTTTAATATCACACCTTTGTTGTCCACCAAATTATTTGATGGCCATCTAATCAAACAATGTATAGACTTATCCCAAATTCTTTATATCTCACAATTTCCATTTATCTCTTCCAAAGAAACACCAATTTCCATTTCACCTAGTGTTTCATCCTCAATAATGTTCTCGTCGTGGACATTAACTATGATTCCTTTGGCAATGCACATTCTTGTTCCCATGCATTCATGTTTAAGAGAAACCTTTGTAAATGTGAATCTAACCCTATCTTGGGGAATATTTATGGCATGATCATGACAATGAGGCTCTAAATTTGATTCTGGCCAAATCTCATAAGATTCCAATGCACCCCCTAATGTATGCTCAAATCCTGTTGGATGTGGTAAAGGAGCATCATGTTTTAACACCTTCTCAATTTTAACCACTATGCATCCTTTATTTACCATATTTCCATGCACTTTATGCCCAAGCTCTGTATTGAATATGGAGCCCTCACCCACCTTTACTTCATGTTGTAGAAGATCTACCTTGTCTCCATTAGAAAATGTAGAAGAAACATTTTCACCTATAAACAAATGTAAATAAGGTTAATATTTACTCAATAAAACATTTATTGTATTATCAATAATATTTAACACATGCCTCAATATTTTGATTTACCTATGTTGTGTCTCAAATCTATGATCTTCTATGGATGTATGTCCCCTTCATTAACATCTTCATCAATCAAATGTGGTTGAGTGACCAATTATCAAAATTGTAATAAAACCTACATAAACCCTTTATCCAACATAATAAGTTTCTAGACTCTGCAGATTTGACCCTTCCTAGCCCAATGACCTGGTCATTAATAAGGAGATCAACATAGTCCCCTTTTGCCAAAATTATATTTTCCATTGTAGCTTGTATCAATTCTATAACAAAAGCTAAATTGTAACTTGTAATTGAAAGGTTGAACCATGTAAAGTGTGACTTTATATTTTTTCAAAAACACACAACTTACGAAAAAGTAATATAGATGCAATAATTTAAATAGAATGGTAGTCATATTGTATGAAATGAAACATTATTTCCCACCATCTAGTGCCTACTACCAAAAATTACTTTACATACAAATTACACAAAAAAATATATATGAAGACATGGCAATTAGAGATGTACATTGTATCATAGAATGAAAAATATAACCTCATATCAAACCACCAAGTTCCTATTTAACTTTAGAAATGACACTTGTAGTCTTGATGCATGTGTATGAATAATGATCATAAGAAATTTGTAGAAGTTGAAGAACCAAAACATGGTCCTTTGGAGAATATAAGAAATTCCAAGATCGATGCTAAATAAGATGTATAAAATCCCCATGAGAAGGAGAAATTATATTTATATTTCACTTAGTGAAGATGTTTGAGGTTTTAACTTGATAATCAAAAGCCAAACTAGAGGTTTTCTTCAAAATAAAAGTTTTGGTACTATAAATAACAGATAATTCTCATTTTTATTCTAAAAGCAAAAAAATGGCATTGGAAGAAAAATATAGTATACCTCAATGATACATTTATTCATAAACTTCAAAATTATACAAAGCTCATATAATTATGATTGGATTATTGTGTTTGTGCCAAAAGGAAAGCTATACCATTATCTTTCTTTCCAACTTAAGCACAAATGTAGTGCCAACAACAACATATATTTATATACGATTCTTTTGCACTATCATTGATCTTCATAAATTTTTCCAAATTGAATAAAAGGGAACAACAAAGGAAACAAATCTAACCATTGTGATTATTGAGACAATGTCACTCCTAGAGGATTGGTTGCATAAGTCTAATGGTATCCAGAAGAAATTTAGTAATCACTAGGTATCCTTCTTGCATAATCACAAATGCACTTCCAAGAACAATACCAGAGCACTAATCGGTGAGGGTGAAGTCTTTATAGTTTTCCTTTTGGCACAAGAACAAGGATCTATTCCATTCTATAATTACTTCTAACACAAATACAAGCACATTTCCAACAATAATTTTTCATTGCGAAAAAAAGTTAATGCATGCAAGATTTACTTCTATCACAAACACAAACACGTTTTCAACAATAAAATTGCAAGATGAAGGAGATTTAACACATTCTAACCTTAATTCTAGCATAACGAAAAAAATATTTCCAATAACAACATTGCATTATGAAGGATATATAATGTGTGCTAGCTTTCCTTCTATCAAAAGTAGAATCCCAACTCGAACAACAACATTTCACCTCAAATGAAAACTAACAATCAATATCATTCCTTCTAGTACAAACATAAGCATATTTCTAGAAGCAACATTACATGGTCAAATAAATCTAGCACATGGTAGAGTTTCTTCTAGCACAAACACAAGTACATTACCAATAACAATATTATAAGGCGAAAAAAATCCACCACATGCTAAATTACCTTCTAACGTAAATAGAAGCATATTAATCACAAAAACATTGAAAAGTAAAAGAAATCTTACACATTCTAGCATTTATTCTAGCACAGACAAAATCACATTGTCAAAAGAAACATTGCAGGGTGGAAAATATCTAGCATACACTTGATTTACTCTAGAAAAAACGCAAGCACATTGCCAACAATAACATTGTAAGGCAAACGAAATCCAACACGTGATAGAATTCCTTCTAGCACAAACACAAGTACATTTCCAACAATATTGCATTGAAAAAAATCCAATGCAAGTTATATTTCATTTTAGCACAAATACAAGTACGTTGCCAACACCAATATTGCATTGTGAAAGAATCTATTACATACTAGATTTTATTCTAGTACAAACACAAGTAAATTTCTAACACCAATATTGCATTGCAAAATAAATTTAGTGTATGTCAGAATTCCTTCCACTATACACAAACATATCGCCAACATCAATATTGTAGGGTAAAAGAAATTTATCTCATGTTAGATTTTCTTCTATCACAAACATAAGCATATTTGAAATCTAACCATTGTGATTATTGAGACAATGTCACTCCTAGAGGATTGGTTGCATAAGTCTAATGGTATCCAGAAGAAAGTTAGTAATCACTAGGTATCCTTCTTGCATAATCACAAATGCACTTCCAAGAACAATACCAGAGCACTAATCGGTGAGGGTGAAGTCTTTATAGTTTTCCTTTTGGCACAAGAACAAGGATCTATTCCATTCTATAATTACTTCTAACACAAATACAAGCACATTTCCAACAATAATTTTTCATTGCGAAAAAAAGTTAATGCATGCAAGATTTACTTCTATCACAAACACAAACACGTTTTCAACAATAAAATTGCAAGATGAAGGAGATTTAACACATTCTAACCTTCATTCTAGCATAACGAAAAAAATATTTCCAATAACAACATTGCATTATGAAGGATATATAATGTGTGCTAGCTTTCCTTCTATCAAAAGTAGAATCCCAACTCGAACAACAACATTTCACCTCAAATGAAAACTAACAATCAATATCATTCCTTCTAGTACAAACATAAGCATATTTCTAGAAGCAACATTACATGGTCAAATAAATCTAGCATATGGTAGAGTTTCTTCTAGCACAAACACAAGTACATTACCAATAACAATATTATAAGGCGAAAAAAATCCACCACATGCTAAATTACCTTCTAACGTAAATAGAAGCATATTAATCACAAAAACATTGAAAAGTAAAAGAAATATTACACATTCTAGCATTTATTCTAGCACAGACAAAATCACATTGTCAAAAGCAACATTGCAGGGTGGAAAATATCTAGCATACACTTGATTTACTCTAGAAAAAACGCAAGCACATTGCCAACAATAACATTGTAAGGCAAACGAAATCCAACACGTGATAGAATTCCTTCTAGCACAAACACAAGTACATTTCCAACAATATTGCATTGAAAAAAATCCAATGCAAGTTATATTTCATTTTAGCACAAATACAAGTACGTTGCCAACACCAATATTGCATTGTGAAAGAATCTATTACATACTAGATTTTATTCTAGTACAAACACAAGTAAATTTCTAACACCAATATTGCATTGCAAAATAAATTTAGTGTATGTCAGAATTCCTTCCACTATACACAAACATATCGCCAACATCAATATTGTAGGGTAAAAGAAATTTATCTCATGTTAGATTTTCTTCTATCACAAACATAAGCATATTTGAAATAAAAATATTGCAAGGTGAACTAGATCTAACATGCTATTTGTACTCATATCTCAAACACAAACATGTCACCAATAACAACATTGCAAGGTGAATGAAATCTAACACATGCTAGATTTCCTTCTCTCGCAAACATAAGCACATACCAATATTGTAGGGTGAAAGAAACATACCGCATATTAGATTTACTTGTAGCTCAAACAAGCATGTTTCCAAAAACACAATTGCAAGACAAAAGAAATCTGGTGTGTGGTAGATTTCCTTCTAGCAAAAACACAAACACATAACATTGTAGGCTAAAGAATATATCGCATGCTAGATTTTGTTATAGCATGAACACAAACATATTACCAACAACATTCTAGGGAAAAGGAAATCTAACACATACTAGATTTCCTTTTAGCACAATCAAAAGCACATTGCCAATAAAATCATTGTAAGGTGAAGGAAATGTGACGGGTACTAGATTTCCTTCTAGCACAAACAATTGAATTTCCAACAACAACATTTCAATGTGAAAGAAATCTAGTGCACACTAGATTTCCTTCTAACGCATATACAACCACATTGCCAATAAACTCATAGAAGGGTGAAAGGAATCTAATGTGTGTTAGATTTCCTTTTAGCACAAACACAACAACATTATAACATTTATAGATAAAATAAGTCTAGCACATGGTAATATTTACTTCTAGCACAAACAAAAGCATATTGCCAACAACCACATTGTAGCCAAAAATAAATCTAGTGCATGCTAGATTTCTTTGAGACAAAATAGAAGCATGTTTCCAATAAAAACATTGCAAGGTGAAGAAAATATAACACGTGTTAGATTTATGCGTAGCACAAACAAAAGCACACAACAACATTGTAGGGTGAAAGAAATCTAGCATGTTAGATTTGCTTCTAGCATAATCAAAAGCATATTGCCAACAACAACATTGCATGGAAAAATAAATCTAGAACAAATTCTATCACAAACACAATCACGTTTTCAATAACAAAATCGCAAAGTAAAATAAATTTAACACATGCTAGATTTACATGTAGCAGAAATACAAGCATACTACCAACAACAACATTTCATGCCAAAAGAAATGTAGTGCATGCTATATTTCCTTCTAACACAAACACAAGAATATTGCCAAGGTGAAGGAAATGTAACACGTATTAGATTTCCTTCTATAATAAACAACCAAATTGACAACAACAATATTGCATATTAAAAGAAATCTAGCACAACTTCTAGCCCAAGCATAAGAATATTTCCAATAACATTGTCGAGGTGAAGGAAATATAACACTTGCTAGATTTCCTTCTATCATAAACAACCAAATTGACAACAACAATATTGCAGAGCAAAAGAAATATAACATATTTTCTAGCCCAAACACAAGAAAATTTCCAATAAACACATTGCATGGTGAAAGAAATTTAACACATGTTAGCTTTACATGTGGCACAAAAACAAGCATACTACCAACAACAACATTGCATTCCAAAAGAAATCTAGTATGTGCTATGTTTCTTTTTAACACAAACACAAGCACATTTCTAAGAAGAACATTCCAAGGTGAAGAAACTATAACACATGTTAGATTTACTTCTATCATAAAAAACCATATTACCAACAATAACATTTCATTGTGAAATTTCCTTCTAGCATGTCAATAAAATTATTTCAAGGTGAAAAAAATGTAAGGTGTGCTAGTCTTGGAAATATTGAGAGGGGTGTTGAATCAATATTTCTTTACAATTTCTATATTATGCTAGTTAAAATCACTAGTTAAACCAAAACACAAGATGTGCAACAAGAAAATAATGTTATTAATGAAAATGATGAGGACTCTAAAAACCCAAGCTCTAACTTGTACAACAAAGTATTTAACTCCTTCAAGGATCCAACCTTATATGAGGACTCTGATATTCAACTTCAAATCCAAGCTCCAACCTCATCTCTCACAAGGGTCCAAATTGTATGAGGATTGCAATCCTCATATATTAATCTAGGCTCCAACCTAGTTTCTCACAAGGCTCCAACCTCGTATGATGACTTCGATCCTCTAGGGATCTAACCCTCTCAATTTGATTAAATCCCTTAAGGTGACTTCAATACTACTTCACGCCTCCATGAAAAAATTCAAATGATTCTAATTTTTTTATCCAAGATAGGTTTAAAAGGATCTCTTAAATCTACGTCTACAAAAAATTCAGGTTTGCTTCAACAAAACTTCTATGGTTGCGACAACAAAACATGTCTTCAAGTGTTCATCTTCAACTATGCTACAAGGATGAATTCTCCAACAAAACAAGCCTTTATGTGTTGGTCTTCAACTATACTCCAAGGATGATGGCTTCAACAAAACAAGTCTTTAAGTGTTGGTCTTCAACTATGCTTCAAGGGTGACTGTTGTTTCAACAAAGGATTGAATAATTCTCAATTAATGTCATCATAAATTCACTCTACTGTCAACTCAAAAGATGCCTTAAGTTAGCTATCATTTTATCATTTGATGAAGGTGTCTCCTAGGCTCTTCATGTGTGATTTAAAGAATGTACTCGGCTTGCAAGGATTACTTTACTTCTATTTTAGATCTAACTTTAAGTCTATTCAGGAACACTTTAAAGGATTTCTTCAAAGGTGCTCCAAATATTATATTAAACAAAAACTCTTCAAAAACTAGTTTGAGTAGTACTGTCAAATTGGATTTGATGACAATCTTTACTTCACAGCAACTCCAATTTTATTATAGTCAACTTGGACTTGAGAATCTTGGTCACAACTTTTCTCCTCGAGAAAACATGAACCTTGATCACAACCTTGAATCCCATCATATTAGCCTCTCATCACATGTTTACCCCAATTGGTCAGTTACTCGGGTAGATGTGGGAGGAGGGTGTTACAATGTGCATGAATATCAACATATCCAGTAAACAAATAATTAGTACAACAAAATCCCTGGCATGAGCTCCAACATTTCTGCTATGGCTCCAAGTGACAATCTATATCCTTCATGAACATGTCAAGCCTTGTTGAAAGCTGGAGGGCCAAATCTTATAAGAATGTGGAAACTTCTCTCAAACTGAACTGGGATAATTCCTCATGAAATTTTGCGCGACACTAAGTTTAATGTGAGAAAAAATAGTGTATTTATGGGACCACATTGCACATGTTCCTAGCAGCATGTTGGACCAACCATTTATTAATTATTTGTGAGCAAAACTCCCTTCCAATGATGTAGAGCAACAAAAAGAATTTTGGTAACTACATCCAATAGAAATCAAAGCCCAAAAGGTGTGGGCAACTGAACAATTCCACATCACATGCTTAACCATTTAAGGATTGTGATGGATTAAATGACATCCAAGTAAAAACAGAGTGTTGTAACCAATCCTTAACTGCGAAACTATAACGGAGAATCAACCATCCCAATATGTGTCTCTGAAAAGGAAGAATGAGACTTCTAGATGCCTTGGCACTGTTGGATGTACCCAAACTCATAATTATTGACATTACACTTTGTTGTAACTCTTAGGAGACAGTTCCTAGCAGTGGGGAACCAGTTCCCAAGACATATTGAGATTGACTAAAAACAATTAAAATCAATGGGTGTAAGAACAAGCCATGAGGGCTTGCAAGCAAAGCTTCTAGTTTTGAAACCCTAGCCTTCCAAAGCCATATATTGGCTAGAGAAACTATGAGAGTTGCAAAGTGTTGGACTAAAGGAATTGATTGAAGAAGAATAGAAAATAGATTTAAAATTAGGCACTTAAGAATCAAAATTTAAACTACTATATAAAGAATAATGCAAGAATGAGAAAATATGAATGGGATTCCTAGATGTGGATTCCTTCATTAAGGGCTTGAAGGTTAATTTTCATGATTAGAATTAAGTAAATTTTTTAAAAACTGAAATAAAGCACCAACTGCATCTTACACTTTCCAAGAGAGGAAAATACATATATGAATGCTGGAATGCAAGGGAAAAATACTCACCACAACTTCCAAATGCTAGAATCAAACTGCAATATATATTCAAATTTCAAAGAGAAGTTTTGTTTACAATTCTTGTCATGGGTGAGTTTCCCTGTCTGAACCCCTTTGATGAGGGGATTTATGGTCTTTTATTCTTGATGCTAGTATTAACTGCCTAACTGTCATAATAACTTTGAAAATTGATTTTCAAATAGTTTCCAAACTGCTGCTTCTTGAAAGATTCTAAAAATAATAAAAAATTACAATGATAACTTAATATTATCTAATATCTATATATATATTTATAATATTATTATATAATATATATATATATTATAATATATATATATTATATAATTATTATATATATAATATATATATATAGAATGTTATTAAATCTGATTTCTTTACAATGATTGTCACATTAAATAAAATTAATTGCAAGCAAAAGGGTAGGACCAAATATGTACATGGATGGCATGTGGGTTTGATTGTTGTACATGGGAGGTTTTTGAAGAAACTGTTTTATGCCCCGGGACCACCTATAGCAGTTTCTGGTGATGACGAGGGTGTTGTTGTAATAATTAATAGTTGTTGATTCTTAGATGGATAGTTTGAGACAACTGCCTTGTGGCACCACATTAACCATTGAGATCATTTGATCCATGTGCCCTTGGGTAGCACTGGATCTTGATCAATTCATTGAAGCTTCAATGTCTCTGTCTTGGGATTCAACATTTTCATTTCTAAACCACAAATTCA
Organism: Pinus taeda; assembly: GCA_000404065.3. Lineage (NCBI taxonomy): Eukaryota > Viridiplantae > Streptophyta > Pinopsida > Pinales > Pinaceae > Pinus > Pinus taeda. Next base: position 220,183 of record APFE030250061.1, read on the forward strand.
GGTGCTCTTTTTCCCTCGACTCTTATCCTTTCTTCCGTTGAACACCCCAAATAATAAGGGTTCCTTCTTAGTTCACGTTGCTGTGTCAAGCTAGTGAAAGCTGGTGTTTGGATGAAGGGGATTGGGATAGAAATTGGTAGATACATCTTAGAGGAATCCACCCCATGTGTATGAATATGGATCTCTTTCTATGGGTATGATCTAAATCATGGATTTACATCGTTGGTTTCCCACAGACGAGGAAGCATTTTCCATATAGGTCTGTTTGAAATTCTTCATTTTCCTACCACCTAGAGCTTTTACTTCTCGAGGATTTCTCATAATAGATCTGTCAATGCACCTATTTATCATCTCTATTTCTAAGGAAGGCATTGTTAAGGATACTTCTGATAAATTAGCATTGTTTTTACAATCTGAGATCTTATGATCATTCATATTGGAAGTCTTGTTCATGGTGTCAAAATCTATTTTCTCTCCTTTTGTAGATTTCAAAGTTGGGCTTTCAGCATAGTGGAAGAGTAGAGCTTGCCAAAAGTTTTCTTTAAGAATTATTACAGAAAATGGACTTCATGTTCGAATTCCTTCATCTTATTCAAATTTTTGTGCTACAGAAACCGTCTTCATAAAATCATCTTACAGAAATAGTTTGCATGGTGCCATAATTAGATTGTCTTATATCCCTCACATGATTTAGGAAAATTTGATGGTTAATGCATCGAAAAATAATATATGCCACATAACATAAGCACCTACAGAGCCAATAACAAGAGGTACTTGTGTGTTCCAGTGAAATACTTGTCTGAGCTCCTAGATTTTAGTGACCAAATCACCTAATATTGGAATATTATAAGCTTAACAAATGCAACCTTTAAGCATAGATGCCCTGTTGGTTCCACTAATAAATAATAATTCCTATTGTCTTAAGGAAACCTAGTCTTGGCAAGATTCATTGTTTCTTCACACAGTAATTCCTCGTGAGGTAAAAATGTCAACCTGTTAAGAAATTCGTAATGTTTACAGGCTACCTCCCCAAATGGAAACTAGTCAATTATAGCAAAGTTCAAAGCCTCTCCAAAATTGAATCCATGACTAAAACCTACATGGTAAGATCAAGGAAAAGTGATGAAAAATTCAACAAGCATTGAAAACATTGGATAGTGTTCCTTGATGAAGCTACAAACAGTTATTGGTGGTGAGTGATTAATGACATATGTACCAGGAGTAGCAAGAAACATACCTTCAGAAACTTTGACTAAAGTACCACCATATTTTTCAAAAAATTAGTTCAACAAGATGTGAGTAAAAATTCCTTATAAGTCTCTCTATTAGACATTGCCATTCAACATTTGGAATTGTCGAAGTACTCATAAAACCTTCAGTAGATGGAAGTTGATTAGGAGATAGTCTTTTAGACTTCGTCTGTGGCCAAAATGAGTAAACTTTATCAGTAGATATCTGCAGGATCCCACTCATAACTTGAGCAATAGATAAGTCCACACCTGAAGTTAAGGGATCCTTTTTAAGGCTTTGAAATTCCACCATTAATTCCACATATGAATCACAAACAAAAGTCATCAATTCCTTATTTCAAGAGGCAATAAGTTGATTTTGTGTGTCTTTTTTATTTCCTAAAGAAGTTATGAAGGCTTCAGTTTCAAATAGATATCGCACCACGTTGTGGCATATAAGAAAACATCCAATGATCGTCACTAGCATGTTGACTGAGAAATTCAATGGAAGGGGGGATAAGATGCAATTATTTGAACAAGCCCTCATAGTTTTTCCATTTTGGGAGACATTTGTAGCAACACCAACAATTCGAGCCAAGTTGTAAGATATATACCTCCTATCCAATGCCATAATTATTGTCTATCTAGAGCCAAGGGTAATGGAAACAAGACATTTGTCAATAATTTCGCTCCCATCTTCAACTATGCATACATCTATAGTATGCAATTTTGTCGCAACACTTGAGCTACTGAATAGATTTGATATTTGAAATTTTCTCCACTTTTTTTCTTCAGGAAATAAACTCCTTACAATGGAAAATGTGGGACCCATAAAGGCAACATATTTTTGGCATGGAAATGATAATCCTATTTCCCGAGTTGACAATAACACCTATTCAACTGACTTAAAAACAAAATACAACATAACCATGATATTTAAATTTGTTAAATAATAATTTGATTATTTGATCACCACTTTCAATAGTGTCCTCTGTAGAGTTAGATTTCGAAGGCATACAAATAATTATAGAATTAGATGAGCCCCAAGAAAGAGTTTTGCTAATAGAAAGTGGAAGAAATTGATCTTGGAACCTCCCAAGCAAATTTTTACCTCGTAAATAATACATTTTTGCACTTGCTGATCTTGAAGGTATAAAATGACCAGGGTTCAAAGATGTATTAAGGACCAAACCGAAAGGATCAAATAAATAAAGAAATCCATTAGAAAATATCAATCGAAGGTCACATAACAGGCAACAACTCAGTAACACTGAGCCATAGCTAAGGGCTTGACCTCAAAGTTTCCATGGAGGATTAAATTGGAGAATGCATATTTCCTCCATACTTAGCACATTCTCTTCCAAAGTAGTTATGAGAGCAAGCCCCTCAAATTCACCTAGATTAGGTTAAAGTAAAGGCTATCATGGGTGATCCCACTTATCATATATAATGTGTAATTTCTTTGCTTGGAATTGGTATTCTATCTTTAAAATGTCAAAAAATATAAGTTCGTCATTCCCGTATCTTTGAAATAGTTCAGTTATTCTAGTATGATCCATACAAGAAAAATATATTTCCATTTCTTGATCTATAAATGACATATATTGTAGTGGCTTTGTACCAAGTCCCTTAGCCAAATAATTGCTTATAAATCAACAAAGTGTAATGGTGATTCTCTGTTGTGAAGACCTAAATGAAAAGCCATGTAATGATGATAAGACCAATTCAATTAGTACGAGGATACCCACTCACCTTTCCCTTTATCCTACAAAACATTCCTAGGTGTGAAATCCTTTTTTTCCCAAGTGTTTTCTTGTAAAAGGGGGAAGTAATGAATCATTTGTCCTAGCAGAATAACTTTCTTTCAGGAAAAAAGGATGGAAAACATGAAGCCTCATCTCCTTATCAAGAAAGTAAGACTAACTAGGCTTGATTGATATCCATGACCGAGGAACTATATTAGTGGTAAAATTTGTTGTTTGCACTATGATTAGTAATGAAACTTGAAAGGCACACGTGATATCATCTTCAAAATGTTAACAATTAGACATCCATGGCATCTATGGTTCTTTCAAATTCTATGACATAATCAGTGTAGTTGAAGCCTTGGATATTTATGGATCTAGTATTCTTAGAAGAATGTGGTAGGATTAGAAGTTGGTGTCTAAGTAGTTAGTCACCTTTATCATAAGCTGACCAACTGGTTTTCCTATTCTATATTACTCTTAATATCTACTTACATGCCACAAACAAAAGAAGGTATTGTAAAGAAAATCTCTTTATGTTTCTAAAGGAAAACAATCTCTGTGAAATGACCAAAGATAATTTTTTGTTATTTTTGTAACAGTTGCCTTGAGAACATTGCCAGAGAACTCATAATCCATTGCAGCATTTGAAAATTCCACAAGGCACTAACTCTCAAGAATTTCTTGCTTGTTAGAATGAACTAGGTCCTATAAAAGGTAATTCTGTCAACCCAAAATTTGCTTACACAACTGGAGGGTTAATCTAGCTAGATTCCATGATGTTGGTTTGTTAAAATTGGGAACTAGGGCCAAATTCCAATTTAGATAGCTCCTATGGGAAATATTATTGCAACAATAATTTCCTCTCTTCGAGAAGACCAAAATTGATATAAAGATCACCAAATTTGAATAAGGAAAAATGGGTTTTTAAATTTATGTTCTCTCAAGTAAATTCATAAGGTTAGCCTCATCCTTATGTCAACTTATCAAGCCCAATGGTCACGTCCCATGAGCCCCCATAAAATTATATATATAGAGGTGTTCTCTCACCTCATTTGGACACATCCTAGTGGATCATCCACACCTATAAAAAGGGTTGACATCTAAGGCAAGGATGCAGGTGTCAAGAGTCAAGTTTATGAAGACGTTTATCTCTATTTAGGGTGTGGTATCCTTGGGAGAAAGTCACAGGTTTGAGGAACCATGTGTTGAGGCTAGAGGATTATATTGGAAGTTTAACTCTTGATTATGAGTGTGAGTTTCTTGTTGGAGAGGGTCGCAGTTATAGGTATGCTCATTGGATATTTTTATATGCCATTTGGTGTGTTACATCTCTATTACAAGCCATAGAAAGAGGGCTACTACAACAACTTATTGGTAAGTAGTTTCGAGGGTGTAAAGTCTTTCTCTCTAGGTCGCATATGCCCAGGCTAGAGCACAACTAGGTCAAACACTCTTCCATGTGTTTAGGACTACTTTGTGATCTCTCATAGGTCCAAACTGTAGCAACGAGGAAGATGAATTTAAGAGGGAGTTATGTATGCTATTTGGGCTTGTCCTAGTTGGATTTCTCTCTCCTACAGTAGGCCACAACCATAACTGTGTGTTATAGGTAGGTTGCAGGCCTTGACAACCTTGGATAGGAGGCTAAAATGCTGGCATGAGGCTGTAGGACTTGGATCTCTTGGATGGGAGATGGTGACTCTTATATTTCTTTTGAATAATAGTCCAAAGCATTAGAAAATTGGAACATATATGTTTGGATGAAGGCCACAGTCAGGTAGGGGTCCAGGAGCAAAGAAAGAAGGTTGTAAAAATTTGCCATCAAGCCCTCTCAATAATTGGCATTATCTCGATTCATCATTACAAAAGTGTTTCAGCCCTTTAAGATCCTCGAACTGCATTGTTTCTATGACTCACATTTCATGATTTGCATTCTATAAACTCTGGCCCAACTGGTCTTCATAAGCATCACTACAGATCTCTCCTGTCACATGATAATGACTCATTATGTCTACACAACACCTTGATAAGTAAAATAGTCTGTTCAAACGTCATATTGGCCATGATATGATGGATAAGATATGACACATGGACAATGATACTATGCAAATCCCATGATAGTGACTACAATTCTCATCTATAACATATTTGTATTATTGTAACCTCGTAGTATAACATAATTCATATTTCATTAACTTAGTAAATACTCAAGATTGCACCTGTGATTTTTATTTGAAGTAGTCCGAACTATAATCTAGCCAGAGATAGCTTTCTCATGTAATACGACCTTATCACAGTGCCTTGAAATCAGTGTCTATGATATATCTCCTTAGATATGGGTTATAAATTGAGAAGAACCTTGCATAGAAGTAACATTGATAAGGTTAAGTATTTAGCACAGTAAAACCTATAGCTGCCTGTATATGATATAAATATAAATGACACAATCCTGAGGATGAAGATAAACGACAGAAGCATCATATGGGGTTAAGTTGATCACACCCTTGTATTGTGTCAATCTTTGAAGATGTAATTTTATTAGTTGAAATACCACCATGGATCAAATATGAAGAATATAATTTGAGGTGGTATGTCCTAAGATGTCCATCTTGTGAAGATCACCCTTGGAACACTATGATGATTACCTTGTTCACTTGATCATCCATAATTGATTGGTGGCTTAACACTATTTAATATTGCTATATCCCTTTCAAATATTGAAATATCAAGTCATTGTCTCTAAAGAAATAGCTCGAAATGTCACTTCAATTGCTTCTCCAGATATTCTATTGACAATACTTTTAGATAGTTACATTTGTTGTGAGTAGGTGTTGTATGCATTTTGCAAAGGTTGAGAATTGTGAAAGTATTGACATTGAGATCACTATACATGAGTCAATACTACTGCATACACAATTGTGAAATAATGATTGCAGGGTAGTACAATGCACATCAAGATTGAGAGTCGATGTTCATGGGGGTGTCTAGGGTTTGTCTTTGAGTGAGATTTGTCAAAATTATGTATAGCTAATTTACAGTATTGATAACTCATATGAAAATATGCACATGGAAGACGATGAAAGATGGAAGAATTTTTGATCGGAAGTTTGAAGGATTTCTTGATAGCTTAAGCAAAGCTACCAAGGTTTTCAAAGTATTTTCCATATGTCTATAACTGTATATAATATTAAAGTAGTTTCACTGATATCCTGGGAAGTCAAAATATGTTACTATTAGTATGATTATGCATGAAAATTAGGGTACATCTTGATGATGTATGGGCTTCAGTTTTCCAGAAGTACAATACCTTCATCTGGCATATTCAACCTTGAATAAAATCTATTGTTGAGATTCATAATCTATTGAGCAGACAATATATCTCAGGGTCTATATTTGATGACAGGTGTATCTATGTCTTTATTAGTTAAACACACACACACACACACACACACACACACACATATATATATATTTTGAAGAATATGTACCAAGATTCTTAACCATGGTGACTCACTTGACTTTACCCTGGATATTCTTAACTTGTATATAGGCTTTGTTATAATACCATGGCTTATTAGTACTACATGCCACAAAAAACTATAACTCATGTTCATATGACTTTTTTAACTTAATAAATTTAATTAAACAAGTAGAAAGGGCATAACTACTTTTGAAATAAATCTCAATCTTTAATATATGACTGCTACTAAGAATATGGTAGAATATTTTGTGGAGCTTAAACCCCTACAATCCACCTAAGAATTATTGATAATTAAATTAGAATTTTGGAAGTCCTGTTTTAAAATAAATAAAGTTATATGATGTTGTTTCAAGATTATTGTTGGTCATTTAAATTAGTTTTAAATATTTATGATTTATTATTAATGATAAATTTTTGTTTGATAATTTAATATTATGGTTAAGTTTTAATTAAACAATTTTTATTTTCTTCATATCGGGAAGTTTCCAAATCGTGGGCATTACATTGGGAAGTTTCCAAATTATGGGAATTATTCTAATGCCTCTTTATGAGAAAATAAAAAGAATGTCCAGAGGCTCTCATCTCTTAGTCGTAGTTTCCAACCTCTCATGAATGCCTAGAGAAATGAGCATTAGACTATTCCCTTTATGAGAAATATATGTGGATGATGCAAATTTAGTGTTTCCACGTGGAAGATCACAACTAGTTTTAGGGAAGGGAAATGATGGGAGTTGTCATGCAAATATATGTTAGTGTGATTGGGCTTTCTATAAACCTATTGCATAAAGGTACCATCATATTCTATTGGTGTATAACAAGAAAATCTAAGGAGGTTATGGTGTTTTTATCCTCTACTTCCATTGTATGCTTTATCTAATCATGTTGGTTGTTTAAGTGATTAAATAAATACTCTAAACTATTTCTTCCACAACCAAAAAAAATTAGTATCATGCACATATATTTTCCATTCCTTGGGTTTCAGAGGGAATGATTCTAATTCTTGTTTACAAGAAAATAGAATGAATGACCATAGAATATCTTACCCTTCTTTGCCAACTTCTACCTAGAATGCCTAGAAAAATAAACATTAGAATATTACTTATAAAACCCAAGGAATGTAAACATACTTGGATTATGCCAATTTTGTCTTTCCATGTGGAAGAACTAATCTAGATGATCTATTTAATTACCTGAACAACCATCATAAGAACATAAAGTTTTACAACGAAAATAAAGGACAACAACATCCATTAGAGAAATTTTGAGGTCTAAGATGGGTCTCCTAAGGATATATTATAAAATTAATTGGATAATAATAGAAATAATATATTATAACTCATACACTTTTGAAGGAAAAAAAAAAAGGACAACTTTTTCAACTTGTATTTTAAATTATCCTATGATTTTTACTCAATTTTGGAGCATTAGCATCGTTGTATGCAAATTTGTTTTTTCATCCAAGGAGTTCCGTCTGTTGCATACTTTCGATGAGCCCTACTACATGAAAATGTGAAATACATTATATAAAACATGATTGCAATCACACTTTTAATGTATTCAACATTTTTGTGTAATAGGGCCTATCGAAAGTATGCAACATGGCTACTCCATGGATGCAGAGTTAAATTCTACATCCAATGAGTGTTCTAGTGTGAATTTGAGTAATATCATATGGGGATAATTAAAATATGAGTTGAAAATAGTTTTATTATTTATTTTGTTTTATTTTTATCTTTTTACCTTTTTATTCCAAAAATGGTGAATCATCCTCCATGGTTGATTTCTCCAATGACACCCTTCTTATATTTCGTTGTCACAAAAAATATGATACCACCCTTACACACTATATTTATAACAAACACACTCACAATAAAAAATATTTGCATGTTAATTCCTATCATTTCCCTTACCCAAAACTAAGAGTGATCAACACCTCGTTTACTCGAGCATTAAATTTTTTAGAAAAAGAGCACGTGGAACAAGAACTTGATCATTTGTATATTATATTCAAGAATAATTTATACAAAGAAAAGAAATTTAATAAAATCATGGATAAATCAAGAAGGACTAAATCTCAACAAAAGAATGTCAATTGAAAAATGCATGTCTTCTTTATATCAAAGGAGTTTCAAAGAAACTAGATAGAATCTTGAGGAAGTGTGACATTGGTGTGATATTATCCCCAATAAACATCATAAAAGGGATAGTAGACTCTTCCAAGGCTCTGTTTGAGCCATGAATGAACAAAGGTGTCTATTTTATATGATGTCCTTGCGATAAAGTTTGCATTGGTGAGACTGACATATTTATGACGATTAGTGTTAAGGAACATATTATTGATTCGAAATAGAATAGGAATGATATTTTTTCATTCGTTGCACATTGTTTTAGGACCATTTACAAAGTAGACCATTATGGGAAAAGGAAAATCATGAAATTCTTCGAAATATAATTATTACCTAGAAACCTCAGTAAGTTTGAGGCTTAGAAACTCAAAGAGAACTAGAAACCTCTAATTCACCAAATAAAAAACAAACAAACCTCTAGTCGATTTTAAAAAAGACCAACTAACTTGTTCAATTTTGATGATGTATTGGAGTTATTTTGAACAATATTTATTTATTGAAAATAAACTAAATGCTATCAAGTGTGCATCATATAGAAATATGAGCTCTTGATGATGATCCTAATATGCATAAATTCATGTCAAGATGCAAATATCACATCATTAAAATCAATGGAATACCATGTAAATATATAAAAGGGTAGGATTATATCTATATGTGATGATAATAATGAGGATGATATAAAAGTTTATACAAATTCCAAAGGCTATGCGTATTTAAAGTTATATTATCATTGAAATTGAAAAGATATCTATTAGAATAAAAAGTGTTAATAAGAAGAAGCAATTTTTTTTTTTACATATCTCTTTCTTACCAAAACTTTTGTTGATAAGCTTAAAATTTGAAGCTATTTCTCCTCCTTGCATCAACTTTCCATGAAATTTATTTTATACTGCGATCAATTTCTTTTGTCTCAAGGTTCTTCCCTTATTCTAGGTGATGGTATCATTTCAGATCACTCGATATTTTAAATCTTCATGAGACTGCTCTAAGGAGGTACCCTGTGTCTGAAAGTGAAAGTTGTTGACTTTGTCTGTATACTCATAGCTATAATCAAAGATTGAATAGGAATCCCTTATGTCTGAATGCAACTCTTACATTGGGGTAGGTAGCTTTAGGAAGTGATCTGCTCAAATATTATGGTATATCAAGGAATGCCTTAATCTTCCTAGCCTTAATATTGAATGGAGTCAAAGGATGGGGTGTGTCGTCTTGTTCTTAGCCACAATCCTTTAAGGATGTTCTAAATCCAAGGCTCTCACAACCAGATCCCAAAGATATCTTAGGGATAGCATTCATTGTATAATAAGTATAATATATTCTAGATGTAGAGGTGGAATACTTGTAATCTACTCTTCTCAGCTTAGCCTATGAGTGAAATGCCATGATTTTCCATTTTAATGGGTTATATCCATTAGCATATGGACTCTAGGATTGGAAGCATCAAATTTTATCCTTAAATATAGATATGTATTTCCTTACAAGGGACTTATTTTTTATTTATTTCAAATATGAAGAGGGTCATTAAAGAATTTTTTTATTAAGGACAATGGTTTTGGGGTCATTCTAGGCTCTCCTTTCATCCATGGTTTCCTGAATTCAACCCTTTATCCATTACATCTCTGGCCACACTAGTTTGGGTAAGACTTCTTAATATGCACATTCATTTCTTAACTTTAGATATCTCAACTTTAGTAGGAAACTGCCTAGGTCATTTTATTAAGATAAAAACAAGTAGGCTTGGGTGTGGGGTTTTGTAGACTTTGCACACATCTATGTCAAAATAGATCTTAGCAAATTGCTACCTGATAGGATCTTGACCAAATGTAATGACATAACCTTTTCGTAGGTGGTGTATTACAAAAACACAACATTTTTTTATAGGTCATGTCAATAGCTAGACCATATACATAATTCTTTCCCTTCTTCTGAAGGGCATTATCATCCTCCTAATGACAAAAAAAGTAATAGATAATGACAAGATCGAAAAAGATCTAATAATTACTAAGCTTACTAGAAAGACAACATGTAGAAACAAAAAACATCTGCAGCTGACTTTAGTCCTTCAACCTCAACTAAGCCCCACATAGTACCATCTCATCCCATAGAATTTGTGATCCCTTCTCCTCCTTATCCATCTACCATGTCTCATTCAGATCCCTCGAATGGAGAAGTAATGGATACAACCATGATCTTGGATTCATCCACAAGCAACCATAAATGTCTTCATGAATCATATCACTTAGACAATGATATGGTATTAGTAATTGTTACACATCCTATGGAAATGGAAATTCCTCAAGGAAATCGAATCGTTGTATCCACTTTATTTTCTCTTGACAACCCCTCGATATGCGTTGATGTTCACAAGAAAAAAGTTAGAGAATGCCTTCAAAAAACTAAATGATCATTTCTAGACTCGAGGACCTGAATAGAAATATATGTCTTTTGTAGTTTGAATCTCTATCTATATTTTTTCTTTTTCCTCTCTCAAACATTCTTCCCATGCCGATGTATGTTAAGGTTTGGCACAACCAACTTGTTTTTATAAATTTCTATTTACAAGATGCTCTCGTTAGACAAGGTATAAACAACCTCAAGATTCTTAACTTATGTTACTCGCTTAGTTTCACTTCTAGCACACAAAAGCATAAAATTTTTATTTTTATATAATTTTTCATTTGACATAATACAAAATGCTAACTTTATATATATATATAAAAATAAAAAAAAAATTATTTTATATTTGACTTTAAGATAATTTTATATATCTCTATTTAACTTACTTTTAGCATTAGAAGCTAACGTGCCCCTTATTTCCACTGCAGTACATTTTGTGCACATCCAAACGATAATGGCACACAGTAACGTTGACTATTGGAATAGCTGAGTGATGGATGGTAGGAGTCATTGACCATGTCATCCAAAAAAGAGGCTAAATCTTTAGCTCTTTACACTGGGTGTAAAACAGGTATTAACTAACGTAATTATACACATTAGATAATCCGTAAAAATTGATAATGGCTAAATCTTTAGCTCTTTACACTAGGTGTAAAATAGGTATTAATTAAGGTAATTATACAAATTAGATAATCCGTAAAAATTGATAAGCATCAAATTACCTATTTTACGATGTATTTTACATTGTCAAAATTAATGAATAAAAATATAATAAATATAAAAAATTATAAAAAATAATTTGTTTATTATTATTATTATTATTAAAAATAATTAATATATTAGTTTATATATATATATATATTATATTTAAAGGAAATTGTATTAAGATTCTTAACTATGGAGATTCATTGAATCTTACTATAGATATTTTTAACTTGTAAATAGGCCTTGTTACAATATTATGGCTTATCAATACTACATGCCCTAAAAACTATAACTCATGTTTATATGACATTTTTTTAATTAATGAATTTAATTAAAAAGGTAGAAAGGGCAAAACTATTTTTGAGATAAATCTTAACCTTTAATCTATGACAACTACTATATTCTAGAATATTTTGTGGAGCTTAAATCCCTACAATGCACCTAATAATTATTGATAATTAGGTTAGAATTTAGGAAGTCCTATTCTAAAATAAATATAACTATATAATGCTGTTTTAAGATTATTTTCAGTCATTTTCACTGTTTTTTAAAGATTTATGATTTATTATTAATGAGAAGTTTTTATTTGATAATATAATGTCATGGTTAAATTTAATTTAAACAATTTTTTTC
>APFE030250061.1:233071-255007 GCA_000404065.3 Pinus taeda
ATTAATAAACAAAAGTTCATATAAAAAAATTGATTTTATAAATAATACATCCACGGTTTTGACTTTCAATTAAAAGTTATAGTCCATGTAGACGTGGAATAATAATAATGGATGCATGTGAAACTAAAAGCTATACTCTAATGGATGGCATGTGGAGTATTACGGATGTGTTATTAATAGGCACTTGTTGGTGATATTATATATTTCTTTTAATTTGTTTGGAAATGAAGAATAATAATTCCCTTTCCCATTTTGTGATTTGTTTTAAGGGCGATTTACTTTGTTATTTCGGGATTATGAATATGCATATAAGGAATGCAGGTTGGTTCTATTAATTTTTACATGGCTTTTCTCAAACTTCTGATTTGACTTTTCGATTTTTTTATTTTTATTTAAAAGGTAAATTATTTAATAATTTATGTTTTAATCATTAATTATCCGATAAGTGGGTCTTATGCTTTTTGGGTTTTGTTACAATTTTTTTTTCAGGTCTCTTGCCTTTCTCATTTCTTATTCTTTTTGGGGTTTGTTACAATCTTTTTCGGGTCTTTTACCTTCTCATTTCTTAGTTTGCCATGTTCTCTTTTTTTTGGTTTCAGTGAGGGGAAGAAGATGTTTTACACCTTATTCTTTCGAGATGTATATTGCGTATTGGTTTGTGCAGGTAAATATTAGGTAGTTATTTATTTTAGGTTTTTTTGAGTTTTTTTTCTTATTTGGCCTAATCATGAGCTCATTTTAAGTTTTATGTTTTAATTTTATTTTAAGTTTTATGTTTTAATTTTGGTTTGTCACTATGCATTAGAATTTAGAAAAAAATTTAAAGGAATTATAAAAATATTATATTTCCAACTTTCACTAAAATGAATATTAATAGAGATTTTGACAATTATTATCATGATTTTTTTCATTCAAGAAAAAGATAAAATAAATAAATTAGAAATTAAAAACAGATTGTTGAAGAATTTGGTAATTTATTTGAGTAAATACATATCAACGACTTCCTAGTAACATGATATCAGAAAAAGAGAACACTAATACTAAATGGTGAAGGGCATAGATCATAAGAAACATAACTATTTTCCACCTTTAAAAACACAACTTTTTTCCATCTATTTATTAACCATAAATAACATTCAATAATTATAATTTTCAATAAATTTTAAATATTAACTAAATTATTAGATTATTATTATTATTATTATTTTAAATATATATACATACAAATACTAAATACAATCATCATAATAATTTGAAGCTTTTTAAATTAAATACATATAACAACTTCCTAGTAACATGATATAAAAAAAGAAAACCTAATAATAAATGGTGGAAGGCATAGATATAAAGAACACAAACTATTCCCACATTTAAAAACACAACTTTTTCCATCCATATTATTAACATAAATAACATTAAATAATTATTAGATTTCAATAAATTTAAAAATTAACTAAATTATAGATATTATTATTATTATTCTAAATATATATACATACAAAATACTAAATACAAATCATCATAATATTTTGAATCTTTTTAAATTTATATTCAAAATAAGTTTATGGTACACATATTAAATATTTAGTAAACATATTTTACTGCTAAGCCAAGGAGTTCCAAATATTAAAAACCCAAACCTTTAGTTTGCACATATTCTATTACAAACAAAAATCACATATTGTTAATACTCTGTCTCTATCTACACAATTCATAAATTTTATACACCATTTGAGGTTGCCTATCGAAGTGCAAATGACCACACAATTCATAAAATTTACACAATGTTTGAGATTTCTTTGTTTATGAAGTGTTGGAAGTAATGCTTCCATGTGTATGATGTGATCTACAAGTTTTCATTGTGAGATGAGCACACAATTCATAAAATTTACACAATGTTTGAGATTTCTTTGTTTATGAAGTGTTGGAAGTAATGCTTCCATGTGTATGATGTGATCTACAAGTTGTCATTGTGAGTCTCTGAGGTGTCAATCTAGAAGTTGTTGTTCCCTATGCCCGAGTTGTGTCATTTTTGAGTCATAGATCAACTTTCTTAGTATCTAGATTCGTCGAAGTCTGTGATCTATTTCCTATATATTTGTAATTGTTGTGATGAATAAATATATCAAGTGATCTGTGTGTGTCATAATGTGCTCTCTCTACTTTTCTAATATGGTATCAAAGATGGTACTGACTTGATTCCCTCAAGGGAGGTCTAGGAATATGTGAGGGATCCTCAGCGTTATTGTTTCTATACATAATAGTATAGATGTGTGAAAGTTTATTTTTAGTGTATGAAATTGTTTGTGATCATGTGTGTGTAGATATGTTTGTTGTTTGCAACTTTTTGAAGCATCATCAAATTCTTTCGTCATCTTTCTATATGTAAATTTTTGTTTGTGCTTATCTACTTGTAACCTGCAAAGGAGTTAAATTCATGCCTTGATGGTTTTGTCAAAACTATGTGCATAATCGTATTATAAATTTGCAAAATTATGCCCACGAATTGTACATGCTGCTGCATGGATCTTGACTTGAGATCTAGTGTGGAGGAGTTTTAAGTGGTTGGTTATATATGTCAAAAGTGTTAAAATTGGAGGCAGATCTCAATTTTTGGCTTTTGCAGGAAAGAGATCTCTGCATCATATTTTTATATTTTTATATTGTTTTGGTCTCAAATTTTGGAGTTTGCATTTTAAACATATTGAATTTGGTCAACTCAATAGGTGAGTGTAAGTTTGTTGGAATTGACCATTCTAACCAATGCTTTATGAAGATGAGAAAACTCCAAGATAAAGGTTGAATCAGATGAACAACTTTTGACCTGTGCTAAGGAGGGGTGTGGTGACTTGTCTATGCCTCGATGATGATGGATAGTTTGATGATTATTGAGTTTGTAATTGTGAGAGGTATTTGTCAAATAGTTTTCTATTTCTTTCAATTCAAGTTATAAAAAGTGTTGGCGGTTCTTAAATTGGAAGCCCCGGTGTCCGAAACATCAATATTGTGTGTAGTAAGGTCAAGTTGTTTGATCAACTTTTGAACACATTCAGTATCCAAACCTCCATCGTAGTAACTCACTGATAGCCGAAAGCGAAATATTTGATAGATGGAAGTTGGTCCATAGAATCGTTCATTACTTAACAGCTCTTGTCATGCAAGCCCTGATGAGCCCAGGCGTCAATATTGTTGATCTTGCAAACACATTTAGTATCCAAACCTCCATCCTAGTAACTCACTGATAGCCGAAAGCGAAATATTTCACAGATGGAAGTTGGTCCATACAATCGTTCATTACTTAACAGCTCTTATCATGCAAGCCCCGACGAGCCCAGGCGTCAATATTGTTGATCTTGCAATGTTCATCAATAATGGTTAGAGGCGGTTACGTTTTAAATGGGGGTCAAGTGACAAGTCGAAGGTGTAGTGGCCAAAGAGCAATGTTTACAAGATTCAAGAGTGGATGTGAGTGTTCATGAAGACCAATGAGACATACATTATTCTTGTTGTTATAATACATGTTTTCAATATTTTTTATGTAAGCATTAAATGAGGGTGTTAAAAGTAATGTTTCCATGTGTATGATGTAATTTATAGGTTATTATTGTGAGTCCCAAAATGTCAATCAAGAGATTGTTATTCCTTATATGTAAAGATATTTTATTTTCAAATCATAGATCCGCTTTTTAAAAATTTAAATCATAAAAATATGTGATCTATACCTATATATTTTAACTATTATAATAAATAAATATATAAAACGATTGGTAACGCGAAGTACACTTGACTTAGTCTTATCGAGATGTCTCCCCATTTTATGTGGAAAACCCTCAAAATGCTCCACCCAAATGTGAGAGAACCTTTAATGTTATCTATTTTTCTAACAAGAAGTACACTTGACATAGCCTGATGGCCTCCCGCCAATACAAAATATCTCTGACTTATGTCCGGAAGTGAATTTAAGTTGACTTAATTTTATGGTACTTGCGTTGGTAAGCGGAATTAGGGTTGTGACCTTTTTTCCTGGTTGGCAACCTCCATTTGCCGGTTCGCCCCTATATGACTCTAAACCTTTTGTCAACTAATCATTTGTTCCATGCGCTTTTCTGTTTTTCACTGCGCTCTGCTCTGTGGGGAGGTTCCGTCCCTCTGTCACTCTGGTTCGATTTGGCGTTTATGGTTTCCTCGGCCCCTTCTTAACGTTACTATGATGCTTCAACGCCTATGAGGTCGCTGTCATACTGTACAGGGTTTGTATCTGTTTCAACTAGTTTATTTGCTCGACTTTTGTTTGAAGTGTTGCTCCTATTCGGATCTGCTGACTTGCTAATTCATGACAGGGGTTCTCCAGGTGTTCTCATTCCACTTGCACTTGAAAGGTAAGTTCTGGTTCTTTGATTTAGGTGCTTTTACTTTTCCTTTTCGTGCCTGAGACACTCACTCCGTGTCTTCAGGGTTTATGGACGGTTTGATGGCTTGGCTCGGCCTCCTCTGCTCGGGTAAGCTCTATCCTTTCTACTCACATTCATTCTTCAGTTTGCTTTTATGATTACTCAGGCCATGACGCCGTTAATCTTCTCTATTGACTGTCTACAGGTGGTCGGGTTCTATTGCTTCTGGGCAACGCTCCTCGTGGTTGCTGTTCAAACGTTTTGGACCCTCCAATCGCTGGTTTCTCGGGTAGGGTCTTAACTTATAGGTCTTTAACTCATAGGGTTTTGTTAAGACTTAGGCTCATAACTTTCTGTTGCCTGTGCAACGAGTTTGACTGCTCTCAGTCGGTATATTGTGCTCGTCTTCTGGTAATTTTGTTGCTGTAATAGCCTCCTTCCTGTAATGTATTTCTGGGTTATTTGAAACCCTCTTCCGTAGGTGACTTTTCAGTGGTTTGAACCCGGTCTATAGGTTCTGTTGGTGTGCTTAGCTATTGGTGGCTTTCGCTGTACAAACCCTCGTCTTGTTACTGGGGTTATTTGGAACCCTCGGGTATTTTAAAACCCAGGCTCGCCGACACTATGGCACTCTTTTTATTGTAATAACTCTTATGACTCTGCAATTTAATTACCTCCGTTTGTTTATATCGTTGGCTATTCGTATTTCCCCTTCGGGGTTTGGTTTCTGTTCTTGTGTTTCGGATTTTTAATAATATGTTGGTTCTTGAAATATTTCGAACAGTGTACAATGATCTTTGCAATCTTAGGAACGATACAATATATGCTAGAGTTAATTTCAATTCGTTATTCAGTTCTTTAAGTGATTTGGAGGTTCCACGAAATACCTGTGGTTTTACATTCACATGCACGGTCTTGGCTTTCTATGTCTGAAAGTGATTTAACTGTCACGTCCGCTTCTATTTTGATGTTGCCTGTATGTTGATTGGTGTACGCCACCGGCTATCTGCTCCTTTGAAAAGTGTTCTGTCGGTCACGTCTGCCCCACCAGTGACTTTAACTGTCTCTGGTTTCCAATCTCATTTATTCGTACAGAAAACTAGAATAGAAAGTATGAAATCAAATTATTACAGTGATGATAAAAAGTAAATAAAAATAGATGGTAATATCTTTTTCAGAAATGAGTGTATTTCTTTCTTGTCTCATCTGAGAGGGAATCCCGTACAATGGTTCTCTTCCTGCTTATGTCCTAATGAAACATAACTGTTCTTTGTAAACTGTCTCAACAGAAGATAACTGTTTTGTCAGTTCTTTAACTGTCTTTAACTAATGTAACTTAAAAGAAACTAATTAATTATTATTATTTTTTTTCCTGTTACCAATTCCTAATAAACAGTAACAGTGCTTCCACTAAAATTACCTTAGTTATATCAACCTACAGACATAAAATAAAATAACACAAGTAAAATAAAATCACCTCACTGACAAGCCCAACACTTGTCCAATTAAAAATAAACAACTGTGTGTTCTGGTCTTTTCGTGAGACTGCCAGCCACTTTATGTCTCGTCAGAGCTGGATGCTCCTGCATCATAGCCTTATCATGATGTCTCCCCATTGTATGTAGAAAACCCTGAAAGTGCTCCACCCAAATGTCAGAGAAACCTTTAATGTTATCATTTTCATTAAGTGATTGATGTTGAATGTTAAGTTACACACTTACATTCCCCTGGTATCTGGATTGAGTGACTGGCACAGCTTTAGATGACAAGGCCCAGCAAAGGCCACGTCGCTATACAGTGCTGACATGCCTTTCATTACTCATAAGGCCGTCGTGGAGGTCATATCCATCCATATCCAAACGTGTTGTCTAATACCGCATCCTTGAGGCTTTTGGCTTTAATTTTGCTTTAATATAAAACATGCTTTTAATGCATACAACCTTGATTGTATATCTAAGTCCATCTATAAAGGCCGCTCGCTACTTTTGAATGTTATCATCCACTTTCAAATATCACGAAATTCCCCTGGTTTTCATCCGTCGCTCAACAGACGCTGCTTGAACCAACCTAACAAAATCCAAATATGGGACTGCCTCACAAGGTCCACGTTTAAACACGTTTAACGTTTCCAACACGTGCGGTGATGTCATCTTTTTACAATTTGAATTCGTATTTTAGTCAGACTCATCTGCAAATAATACACCTACTCCTCCTCAGTTCAGCAGGAACAGAATCACTGCTCGCAGGCTCGTCTGGTTTCGATATCCCACTAGTAATCCGCCCACCATGACCCATTTTCCAGCAGTTCCAATCAGAGGAGGCCAATCCCATGTTCCGCTTATTGAGAGAAGGCAACGCAAATCCTCACCTCATCACATGTGCCTCGATGTACCTCATCGCAATATTCTAGCCATTGGCTATCCAAACGCGCTGCCAAAGTTGGAGACAGTTTCAGCTAGGAAGGAATTGCCACACAAAGAGAACAAGAGAGGCTCCAAGAGCAGAATGGATCCAGAATTGGAAGAGTTAAAAGGTTTTACGGATCTTGGTTTTGAGTTCAGGAAGGACCAGCTGACCCCGAGATTGCTGATTCTTCTTCCTGGATTGAAGCGATTAATCGATCACGAAAATAGCACCAAGATTTCAGGGTCTCAAGAACTGCCCTTGGAAAACTGGGAACTGCCAAACCGAAATGCAGAAGAATGGATATGAAAGAATATCTCAAATTATGGGCTCGTTCTGTAGCTTCAACACTAAAATTTCAATAACAAGTGTATACACAAGTTTCCGCACACTTTCAACGATGTTATCTAAAGTTGTGATATAATAACAATATGATTGTAGTTTGATCATCACAAATGTTACCACTGGTTTGAGGGTTCTTTTTTAGCAATCTGGGTCGTATTTGTAACCAAATCTCATAGAATTTTGCAGTAATTGTGAGAAGATCTGTGTTAATTTCCTTAGATATGTTGATGTATCGGCAGACTAGTTGGCTCATATTTAATACCAAAGTTTAAAAACTCATATACCATACCAGAAGTCATGCATTGAGTTCTATGTTACGATCCCACAGTATAAATATTATTTATACAATTTCTACAAAATATTGATTGTAAGTTGGAAGGATTAGGCCAGATCAACTTACCGTCATATCAAGCTGGATTTAGCATAATATATTACTTTTTACACCGAGAATGTTGGTAGAATAGGAGAAATAATGGGAAAGAATACGAATACGGAAACAATCATTCAATTATAAATTCACCAAGAAGACAACATAACTAACTAGAAACCAAACACACAAATAGACACAGGATTTACATGGTAGAACCTCGACAGAGAGTCAAGGAAATATCCATGGGGCAAGGGATTGGAATTTATTAATTCAACAATGATTCTCTGCGATTACATTTCTCCGGCATTCACTAGTTTTATACCATCCACCTTCGTTACATAACTAACATTTCGGTATAGAACTGACTAGTTACATTTTACCCAAAATTACATAATTCGTTGTCAAACTAACAAACTCCATCTTCACAACAATTTTCCTAATCCCTTGCCCATGCCCATTCATCATCTTTTCTACAAGCCAGGAGAAGCTAAACACCACCGCAACTTCTCTACTTTAACTGGCTTTGTGAATATGTCTGCACAAGTCTCTTGCGTATGGACCTTTTTAAGAGCTACTCTTCTGCCATCGATCACATGTCTCAGAAAATGATACCTTACATCAATGTGCTTGGTTCTGCTGTGATACGCAGGGTTTGTAGCCAAGTGAATATCACTTTGACTGTCACAAAACACATTCACCTTCTCCTGCGTTCTTCGAATTTCACAGAGCAGACCCTTTAACTAGATTGTTTCTTTACTGGCATCTGAAGCAGCTATATATTCAGCTTCATTAGTGGACAACGCAACTGTTTCTTGAAGCTTTAACATCCAACTAATTGCTCCACCTGCAAGAGTAAAGACATAACCTGTAGTATATCTTCTTTTGTCCAAATCACCTGCATAGTCAGCATCTACATATCCACAGACTCATCTTTCACTACCATTAAAGACAATGCAATGGTCACTTGTGCCTCTTAGATATCGAAGCACCCATTTCACTGCTTGCCAATGTTCTTTACTTGGATTTGCCATGAACCTGCTGACAACTCCAACTGCATGTGAAATGTCAGATCTTGTAGATACCATTGCATACATTAAGTTGCCTACAGCATTTGCATATGGTACATGAGACATTTACTGCTTTTCTTCATCAGCTCTAGGACTTAAAACCGAAGAAATCTTAAAATGGGAAGCTAGTGGAACATTAACAGGTTTCACATTGTTCATAGAAAACTTCTCAAGTACTTTCTCCTCATACTTCTGCTGTGATAATCAAAGCTTACCATTTTTCCTATCTCTGTGTATCTCCATGCCCAAGATATGTTTTACTGCTCCAAGATCCTTCATATCAAATGTCCTAGAAAGTTGAGCCTTTAACCTGTTGATCTCTTCCATGCTTTTGCTTGCAATAAGCATATCGTCAACATACAAAGCTTAGATAATGAATATGCCATTGAAACTTTTGAAGTATACACAATGATCATACTCACTTCTTATAAAGTTCTAGCTCACGATGAAGGGATCAAACTTCTTGTACCATTGTCTTGGAGACTTCCTCAAACCATACAATGATTTCTCGAGTTTGCAAACTAATCTTCTATTGCGACCTCATACAAAACCTTCTGGTTGTTCCATATATAGCTCTTCATTCAAATCACCATGTGGAAAAGTTGTTTTAACATCTAACTGTTCTAACTCAAGATTAAGCAACGCAGTTAGTGCCAACATAGTACGAATAGAAACAAGTTTTACAACTAGAGAAAAAATCTCATGAAAGTCTATACCTTCAACCTGAGAATACCCTTTTGCTACTAGTGTTGCCTTATACCTTTCGATACTTCCTTCAACTTTCTGTTTCAGCTTGAAGACCCATTTGCATCCAACAACACTTCTCCCTTCAGGAAGCTCTACAAGATCCCAGGTATTGTTCTTGGCTAAGGAGTCTATTTCTTCTTCCATAGCCGTTTTCCATTTTTCGCTATCTGTATCATCTACTACTTCCTGATAATAAGAAGGTTTTCCATCTTCAGTAATCAAAGCAAAAGATGAAGCAGAATCTTCATACCTTTTGGGAGTTCTCCTTTCCCTTGTAGATCTTCTTAGAGCGACTAGTTGCGGAACTGGTTCAGAAACTTGCACTAGTTCAGAAGCTTCAATGGCTTCCTTTGTGTCTTCAACACCTTTTTCTCCAGAAGTCTCTCCTTCCTTTCGACTGTTACCGAAAGTTCTAGCTTCCAACTGAACTCATTGATTTGGCGATACCTGTTCATGTTCAATTCTTTCAACATTTGATTTTAAAAGAGAGGATTTATCAAATGTTACATCTCTACTAATGACTATCTTCCGCAATGTAGGATCCCATAACCTATATCCTTTCACTGCATAGTCATACCCAACAAAGACATAACATTTCGACTTTGGATCTAATTTTGAACTCTAATTTTTCGGAATAAGAGATTAAGCATCACAACCAAATATCCTCAAATGTGAATAGTCACAAGACTGACCTGTCCAAACTTCTTCAGGAATTTTACAATCAATTGCTACTGAAGACGATCTGTTAACTAAATAACAAGCAGTAGATACTGCTTCTGCCCACAACTCCTTTTGCAAGTTAGCATTCCTAATCATGCTTCTGGCTATTTCCATAAGAGTCTGATTCATATGCTCAGCAACACCATTTTGTTGAGGAGTATAAATAGCAGTTTTGTGTCTAATAATTCTCTCATCCTTACAGTATTGTTCAAATTCAACTGAAGTGAACTCACCACCATTGTCAGTTCGTAAACATTTAATAGATTTACCTGTTCTTTTCTCTACCATTACTTTAAATTGTTTAAAGACATCTAATACATCAACTTTCCTTTTTAGCATATAGACCCAAACTTTACGGGAGTAATCATCAATAAACGTTAAAAAATACAATTCACCTCCATATGACACAACAGGGGATGGCCCCCATAGATCAGAATTAATATAGTCTAAAACATCTTTACTATTATGATTTCCAAGTTTAAATCTGTGTTTACACTGTTTTCGATAGACACAATGTTTACAGAAATCTAACTTCAAGGATTTCATATCGGGAAGATATTTATGTTTCAACAGTATTTGAAGACCTTTCTCGCTCATATGACCCAATTGCTGATGCCATAGACAAGTACCTTCTGCTTCCTTTTTTGATGCAACCGCTACTTCACTAACCTGAGTACTTCCTTTTAACCTATAAAGATTTCCGACCTTTCCTGCCTTCATAACCACAAGGGCTCCTTTAAAGACTTTCAAGACACCATCTTGACCTATAAACTTATAACCATCTGAATCCAACACTCCCAAAGAAATCAAATTTTTCTTCAAATCAGGTACATGTCTAACACTAGTTAATGTTCTAATTATGTTATCATACATCTTAATCCTGATATCTCCCATCCCAACAGTGTGACATGACACATTGTTACCCATAAACACAGAACTACCATTTACATTTTTATATGAAGTAAACCAATTTCTATGTGGGGACATGTGATGCGAAGCACTAGAGTCTAACAACCAGCTATCTAAACCCTGAGAGACATCACATTCAGGTGAAGTTTCATCTATCATACATAATTCTTCAACAGATAAAAATTTGTCTATCATACCTGAATCGACTTGATTCACTTCCTTCTTTGGGTTTTCGGATTCCTTTCGTTTTCAACAGTCTTTCCTCAAGTGTCCAATTTTATTGCAGTTCCAACATTTTGCCTTACACTTATTTCCCTTCGATTTCAATCTGGAAGACCCCCTTGGTTTTTCTCCTCTTTCCTTTGAGCTTCCTCTAGCTACCATGGCTTCTGATGCAGCTGTTTCAGTGTTGGATTTCCTTTGTACTTCTTCAGACAGGAGAGCTCCCATGATTGATTCAAACTTCAAAGGATCAACAATGCTCAAGCTAATGGAAGTTACGAAGTGATCCCAAGATTTAGGCAGAGAACACAACAAGGTTATGGCTTTATCTTCTTCTTGTATTTTAACTTTCATATCTGTTAATTGACATATCAGTGTATTAAAAACATTCAAATGTTCTGCAACGTTTGAACCTTCTTTCATTCGTAGACTATATAACTGTCTTTTTAGATAAATTCTGTTGGTTAATGACTTTGTCATATAGCGTTTTCAAGTTTTTCCCACAATCCTGAAGCTGTAGTCTCTTCAACAATATTAAAGAGAACTTCATCCGCTAGGCATAACCGGATGGTGCTAAGAGCTCGGGCATCCAAGTCCTCCCAGTCTGAAGCAGTCATGGTTGCAGGTTTCTTAGTTGCCCCATCCAATGCCTTGTGCAACCCTTGTCGCACAAGCAAATCCCTAACCTTCAGTTTCCAAAGAGCAAAATTGCTCTTTCCGGTGAACTTCTCCACCTCGAATTTTGCATTCGACATCTTGGCCATTTTCTAAGGTTCCAATCTTCAGTCTAGGGTTTCTTAAAAAAAATATTTCAATTGTCTTCTTCCAACAAAAGGATTTCCAATTCCAACAAAGGATTTCCAAGTTTTAACTCTTCCTACTTCAATTTCTTGAAAATTTCACCAAATTGTCTTAAAACCCTACAAAAATTGCTAAATTTTTCAGGAAAAAACCTTTTTTTTTTCGATTCAAAGAAAACCCTTTAACAAACCCAGAATTTATTTAACAATTGTTGGAAAAAAATAATACCCGGTCTTTCACATAGCTTTGACTAGCATCTTCTCTTTGAGTTGGCTCTGGCTTCTTCAACCAATACGCAGAAAAAAAGAAAGAAATATAGCACACAGTGTCTCAGCAATCAGCGATCATGCAAATTCACCAGCAGCACGTAGCGTCTCAGCAATCAGCAATCAGGTAGATTCCCCAACAGCACGTAGCATCTCAGCAATCAACAATTAGGCAGATTCACCAACAACACACAACGTTTCAGAATTCCTCGACCAACACATAGAGGACACGACCTCCCAGCGTATTTTCTTTCTCTCTGTAGTGGCAATGCACGCAGCCAATGCAGCGTTTCCTCCTATCCTTCATGCATGGCAGTAGATGAGCACGCAATAGTTCCTTCTCTTTACTCAGGCAGGTGCGTCCTCTTCACGCTGATCAGATTTTGCATTCTTCCCCTACAATCTTCATGCAGGCCGTTCTGGACACACGTAGCAGGTCCATGCAGAGTAGAGAACAATTCTGGAATGGGCTAGCAATCGGCTCCACTCCTTGATGGCTGCACACCAGGGTCACGTAACCTTCAGCAATGATTCCACCAGCTAGCACTGATTTGGACACACGTAGCAAGTCCACACAGAGCAGAGAAGAGCTTTGGAATGGTCCAGTAATCGGCTCCACTCCGTGACGGCTGCACACCAGGGTCACGCAGAGAATAGCTTTGGAACGGGCCAGCAATTGGTTCCACTCATTGACGGTTGCACACCAAGGTCAAGCAACCTTCCAAGCCAGCGACGATTCCACCAACTAGCACGCAGTGTTGCCAGCTCTGGCTTCTTTCCTCGATGATTTTTTACGCAACCCTTTGTTTGTTCACAAACATTCGCAACCTTTATGCAACCCTTTGGTTTTTTTTTTCACAAATATTCACCTCCAAACTTGCTCTAATACCACTTGTTGGTAGAATAGGAGAAATAATGGGAAATAATATGAATAGGGGAAACAATCATTCAGTTATAAATTGACGAAGAAGACAACATAAATAATTGGAAACCAAACACACAAATAGGCACAGGATTTACGTGGTAAAACCTCAACAAGGAGTCAAGGAAACATCCACGGGGCAAGGGATTGGAATTTATTAATTCAACAATGATTCTCCATGATTACATTTCTCGGGCATTCACTAGTTTTATACCAGCCACCTCTGTTACATAACTAACATTTCGGTATAGAACTGACTAGTTACATTTTACCCAAAATTACATAATTCGTTGTCAAACTAATAGAGAAAAGCTTAAGATAATAAATTTAACTAACAAAAATGAAATAATAATTGAGATCTTACCACCACCACCAAAAACAATTGAGATCTTACCCCCACCACCAAAAGGTTGATGCTCGCCACCACCACAAAAAAACAAATAATAGTTGGCATGCAGTTTGCTAACACCCAGCTATTAATAAATCTGTTGGGTTTATGGTTGGTCTTCTTCTCATTAAACCCAACCACAATTTGGGAATTTGAAATTTAGATTTCTCATTTTTCTTAATATTCACATTACCTCTACAATCAATTGAGTTTCCCCAATTATTATTATTATTATTACCTTAAAGAAATGGTTATGAGTTTTTATATTATAAAAAGAAATATGAGATTTAATTTAGAACTATTTACATCTTTTTCAAAGTTGGCCAATATCCCTTGAAAGTTTGAGATTCAACATGATCATTCAATCCAAACTCTTCACCAAATAATTTTTAATAAAAAAGCTTATTCCTTTTCCTTTAAATATTTTGTTATTCTAAATATCCAAATACATTTACAATCCATTTCTTACTAGTTATCAATTTGGTTTTGATTGACTTCTAGTTTTTCTTGTAGAGATGTATTTTCCCTTTTTCCCAAATAGAATCAAACTAGTATTTTATGCTAAATTTGAAGAATCAACCTTTTTTGAGTTATCTTTGTTGGGTTTGTCACTTTTTTTCCCAAAAATATGTTTTTCCACTGTTGTTTCTTAAGAGTTAATGGAGGATCCATAATTCACAATGGTTTGATGGGCTTCCCAAAAATATGTTTTTCCACTATTGTTTCTTAAGAGTTTAATGGATGATCCATAATTCACAATGGTTTGATGGGCAAGGGCCTCCACTGTCTCTACCTTTGATGGATCCTCTTTGACATACATTTCTTCTTCACTATATTTTACTTCCTCTGACCAATCCTCTTTACATGCAATTCTTCTTGGCTTCCTTGAATACATTATAATGTTCTATCTAAGCACCTTCTCAGCCTTTAGACCTCTAACTATTTTTCTAAACTCTATTATTCTATGATTATTGGGGAAATTCTTGATTACATGACTTGTTTCGTAACACGCTCTACATTGGAACGAAACATTTTCATAGACAGACTTCTGAACCAATACATAATATGGAACCAATAGGTTTATCTCGACTTGAAAGACTTCGTTAGAATCCATCTCCATGCATTTTCTAGCATAAGTGGTCATAAGGAAATGCTCAGTTTTGATGATAAAAATTCCCTATTGCATTTCCAATAGAAGTTAAAGAGGGAAGATTCTAGATATGCACGGGAGGGCTTGAGTGCCTTACCCAAACTAGAGCTCAGGAGTTGTGGCGAGATCAAAACAAGGAGACCAAGGATGCATGAAGAGATGAACACTACCCAAAAACTAGGGCCCAAAATCCCAAATAAGATTCTTATCCTTAAAATTGTCAAAGACAAGACAAAAAACACTAAGCCATAGAGTAAATATTCAAATCATCATATAAAAAAGGTTTCTGTGAATCATAAATCCCCTTGTGTAGCCAAATCCCATTAAATCAACACACCAAAATTTGATCTGAATAACAAAATTACGGTGTTAAAAACTTCCTCCACAAGGAAACACTAAAGGAATGTACTTCTTGAACTAAAATAAGAACATATCTATATTTCAACATGGCATTGTGAGAAATCTTAGGCTGATTTGCAGAACCAACGACCATTCTTTTAAGAGAGATTGACTTTTCTGCTAAATCACATAAATATGGGGATTTATGCTCAGGGGAAATGATTAGCAAGAGAGGTTTGCACACCCTAATCCATTCTTAACAATTTTTTTCAATTATTATTATTTATAAAAGTACTATATAATAATAATTAATATATAAATTTATGTTTTAAAATAATACATATGAACACATCCCTTAATGAATTTAAATAATAAGATAGTTTAAAATATATATATATAATATATATAATATATATATAAATATAATTATAATATAATTTAAAAATAAGAATAATTGAATATATAATGAAGGTTTTAAAAACAAATATTGAGGAAAAATTATAAATTTTATAATATATTTTCTAAGAGAAATTTTGAGAACTATACTTCTTTTATTTATTTTTTTAAAAAAGATATGGTTAAGTTGAAATATCTTTGAATTAAATTCTCATCCTCATTTAGTTTAAGCTTGCATAATGATTTTATTTTATATATGTATATAATTGTTGTAAGTGTAAAAACATGTGAATAAAGATTAGTAAGAGGAAGTAAAAATATATTTATTAAATTTTTTATATAAACTTCTAATAAATAGGAAGGAAAAATAATTTAATTAGTAATTATTCAAAATTATATAAAATAGATTAAAATATTTTTTGATAATAAATTTATATGTAAATTATATTTTATTATAAAAATAATATTTTTTTATATTAATTTTATTTATTTATTAATAATATATTATTTATTTGGGAATAGGGGTTTAGAAATTTATTTTAATTAATAATAATTATTGATGATGATGATGGTGATTGTGGTGGTGGTGGTGGTGAACCTCCACTGAGACCAAATTGGTCTATCGGACCTATAATTTTCTTAGATTTTAATGGTCTGGCTCCTCATCTTTCTTGGTGAGATTGGTGTTGTAGCTTTCTTTTCTTTCTCTACGGTCTTCCAACTTTCTTTATCTTGCATCTCCTTCATTTCTTCTCGTTCTCAAGGATTTAATCAATTTTTTGAATTATAGAATATTTTTAATATTAGTCAAGAATTAAAGCTTGAAATTTATTTTAAAAGTAGTTATGTTATTTCCATATTTTTAATTAATTCGATTAATAAAAAGAATGTTATATAAACAAGTGTGATAAAATGAGTTATGATTTTTTGAACATGTGATATTGGTGAACTATAATATTGACCCATAATATTGTAGCAAAGATTATTTATAAGTTAGGAATTTTCATGCTAAAATAAGAGTGAATCTTCATAATTAAGAACCTTGTTACATGTCAGTGTTAAATTTATTTATCATAACAGTTACAGAATTTACAATGAATCTATAATCTAAATTAATTGTTTAATATTAAAAACAAAAAAAAAAACAAAACTAACAGATTTCTAAGCTATTTCATTCTTCTCCTCTCCTTATTTTAATACATTACTCTTAAAAAAAATTGGATTGCTCTACAAATACAATATCAATATAAATGAGTCTAAATTTATCACATGCTAAATAGAATGAAATCGAAAACACTTACCTGTTATTTCTGCGTTCTTAAAACTTTGAATTAAAAAAAATCTTTAATTTTAAAAAGTTTAAAGTTTTTATTTTTATTTTTATTATTATTATTAGAATCAATGGTTACACGATTCAATTTTTTTACCTTTTTGATACTTTTTATAATCAATTGTTCTCTTCAACTTTTTCAAAGATACCAACATCTCAACATTCATAACACTTTTATTCAAATATATAAGCATCTCAATACTAATAACACTTCTATTCAAATATATGAACATCTCAAGACTGATAACACTTCTATTCAAATATCTAAACATCTCAACACTAATAACACTTCTATTCAAATATATAAACATCTCAACACTAATAACAATTCTATTCAAATATATAAACATCTCAATACTGATAACACTTCTATTTTATTACACCTGCTAATATCTAGTAGTCTTAATTTTACAAAACCAAAAATCCCTTTTATTTTTCCAATAAGAAATATTTGTACGAGTGCAAAGATATTGAAGTTGTTGGCAATGCTGCAACCTCTACAAGTTCATCACAATGGCAATGCTGCAACCTCTACAAGTTCATCACAAAAATAATGTTGATGATAATTCTTTAGTCCTCAACCTCTAAAGGTCCAAGTATTTCACTCCAAGGATGCATATGCGATTCTCAAAAGAAGAATCGAAGCATTTCAGTCCAAGCATGCATATGCAATTGTCAAAAGAAGAATCGAACAATCTATGCGCTCAATTATGCTAATTACAAATGAAATGGCATTTCAAGTTTGTTCAACTCCCTGACAGCTATTCTTACCTGATGTATCATCAACTATTTCAACTCCCGAACCAAGTTCGAATAGATTTCAAATTGTTACAATAGTGAAATGAAAATTCCTTTATACTAGTGAGTTGACCCGAGGAAAGTGGAAACATTTTTTTTTAATTTCATAATTTTAAAAAAACCGTTGATGTGTAATTGATAGGAAATACATATTTTTTTCCAAAATGAAATGTTTAACTTTCCAAAAATGCCAATATCTTCTAATAATATTGTCAAGCTATTACAATCTACCAGGAGAAATTTTATAGGAGAATTAAGTTCTTAAATAAATCTGGGAACATTTCCAATGTTTCAGGCATTCAAGTGAATATGTTAAAAATATATTAAGCTCCCTAAGTAAAGCATCATTTGCAAATCGCAGCCAGAGAATTCAAGATGGTGTAGGTTCCCTAATCCAAAAGAGATTCTAACAAAATATAAAAGAGAGTTGTGATGATGTGCAAGTTTCCTGATCACCCTTTATAACAAGGTTGCGATGCAACAAAATACCTGCCGATTAATATTATTTAAAGGAAATATTTAAATAATTTGATAAATGGCTTACGAACCAAATGGCAATATCACAGCGCTATATGTTTAAACTGTTTAAACTATGATAAGGAAAGTTTACTTTGTTTGTTGGATAAATCCACTCAAATTTTGGAAACAATAATAAGGAAAGTTTACTTTGGTTATTAGATAAACAGATTCAAATTTTGGTTTCTAAAAACCTTGAGATAAACACAAAGATTGACTTTGGCTTTTTAAAATCTTTGGATAAATGTAAACTCAATAAATTTCAGTTTTTATAAACGGTAAATAAACACAAACCAATAAACTTAGCTTTTAAATTTTTTGGATAAAGGCAAAAGTTCAGTTAAAAATAAGCTCAACGTCTGCAATTATACCCCAAAAACTTTGGATAAAGGCAAACTTCGCTTAAAAGCAAGTTGGACGGCTGCAATAAGACCCCAAAGCTGAATAGCCAATGAAAACTATAAAATATTTAAATAATTTAAAAATTCACTTTTTGTGAAAAAACTTTGGCTAAAGTATTAGAATAGTGGTTAAAATTTAAAGTCAACAAAATTAATACATAGTCAAAGCGTATCGATCGTATATATCTCTACTTTCGCAGGTATAATAACACCATAATTATAAATGTTGTGAAAATATAATAAAAAAGCATATTATGAAATGTGGAGGTTTTCTTTTTACTTGTATTCTACTACCAAATGAACTCCATATACAACTACATAGTCATTTAACTATCTCACACAGATTTTACAATTTTATTTTTAATTTGCTTTTCCATGCACACATTACATTACATTTCCTATACTATATATATAATCCGATTTCAAACCGCAAAGAAGTAAATGGTTGACAAAGTTGAAGTAAATGAATAACAAAACTTGGACCGTTACATCTATTTTTGCATTTAAATAAAAATGTTTTTGTGAAAATATTTTCATTTTATTTTTTTTTATTTTTAAATTAATTATAAAATTTATATTTTATATCATTTATAAAATGAAAATAGAAGGTTAAAAAGAACGCAGACACGATAGAATATCAATAAACCAAAACACAATTTATGAAATGCAACAGCTAAAACAGTTACAAACTAAATAATATAAATTTCACCATAAATAGTTATAACAAAATTACAAATTTTAAAATTTACACATTTGACTGTGATTTTTTAATTTTTTAAATTGTACTTTTAAAATAAAAATAGATTTAACACCATCAAAAATATCCAAAAACACTTAATATTAGTCCAAAACACTCAATATCTTATAGTTTAACAACTATAATTTAAATTCACAAAAATCTTTGCAAAAATTTAACAAAATATTGCCAAAATTTTCTTGAGTTTCAAAACAAAAACCAATCTATTTAAACTGCAACTAAAAAATACCATAAATTTATTCACCACCAGGCATAACATCCACACACTTTTCAGCGAAACGGTCAGGGCAATGATTTCTTCCTATCGTTTTACCACTATTCTGGAAATACAGCAACCTAAAGCAGAGGGGTTCAGGGTGACGGCGTTTAATGCCCCCAAAGAATTATAGGCAAGTTGGCAACTAATCGGCACATTCTCAATCAGTGTTCATTCGTTTTTTATATTTTCAACAGAATACCAGCTCAGCTCGATGAGCCGAAAATGTGTCTGTAGATGCTGCAAACAGTTGTCTTTTCCATTTGATTTCCAATCTGACAACATAAGCTGTCCTCTGGTCGGTTTTGTCGGTTTAATTCGATGTCCGCCGTTTTAAGCTGTGTTATATATTCATTCCACTTGCTAGTATATTCCGGCCTCATATCTAATTCCTGGGTAGACTTCCAAGATTATTTGGAACAATATTTAATCAATGTGCAGCTCACTGTTAAGACGAGTCCACTAGTTTCTTTCCTTCTCTACTTAACTTGAAACTATCCTACTAGTGTCTAAAAGGCTAGTTTAGCTAAAAGATAAAATGTTTTTTTCTTATGCATTTTTTTAATAATGTTGGTCATATAAATTATTATAAATTTAATCCTTACTATACAGAATTAATAAATTTAATCTTTTTACTTATAAAAATTAAAAAGTTTCCAGAATTCATTATATATTTAAAGTATATTTTAAATAAATAAATTAATATTTATTTAAATTAAATTATTTTATTTTAAATTAAAATGATATGGTCAATAAAAAAAAATTATATTGCTAATTTTATTTAGATTTTTGTCTATTTCTCACAGGCTGTTCAAAAATGAAGCCCCAATTATATTATTATTATTTTAAAGAAATAGTTATGAATGTTTATATTATAAAAAGAAATATGAGATTTACCTCAAAACTATTACATTTTTTCAGAGTTGCCAATATCCCTTGCAAGTTTGAGATTCAACATGGATGTTCAATCCAAACCCTTTACCTAATACTCCTTAATAATTTTTTTTTTTTCTTTTTCCATTAAATATTTTCCTACTCTAAAGATCCAAATACATTTACAATCCATTTCTTACTAGTTATCCATTTGGTTTTGATTGACTTCTAGTTTTTCTTGTAGAGGATCTTTTGCCCTTTTTCCCAGCTAGAATCAAACCAGTGTTTTCTGCTAGATCTGAAGAATCACCCTTTTGTGAGTTATCTTTGTTGTCTTTCACTTTTTCCACTGTCTCTACTTTTGATGGACCCTCTTTGACATACATTTTTTCCTGACAATATTTAACTTCCTTCGAGGAATCCTCTTTACATGCACTTCTTCTTGGCTTCCTTGTATACATTATAATGTTTTATTTGAGCACCTTCCGAGCATTTGGACCTCCAACTATTTTTCTAAACTCTATTATTCTGCAATTGTCAGGGAAATTCTTGATTACATGACCTGTGTCATAATAGGCTAGACATTGGAATGAAACATTTTTGTACACAGACTTGTGAACCCATACATAATACGGAGCCAGTAGGTTTATCTCAACATGAAAGATTTTGTTAGAATCCATCTCTGTGCATTTTGGTGCATATGTAGTCGTAAGGAAATGCTCAATTTCGATGATAAAATTTCCCTATTGCATTTCTAATAGAGGTTAAAGAGGAAAGATTCCAGAGATGCAAGAGAGGGTTTGAGCACCATACCCAAACTCGAGCCGAGGATATAGTCATTGTGACTGGATCAAAAGAAGAAGTCTTGGGATACATGAAGGGACCAACACTACCCCAAAATGAAGGCCCAAAATCCCAAATAATATTCTTATCCTTAAAATTGTCAAAGATAGGAAATTTGCATGGAGCCATAGGGTAAATATTCAAATCATTATATAAAAGAAAAGAGATTTTTGTGAATCATAAATCCCCCTTTGTAGACAAAACACATTAAATCAACAGACCAAACCTTAATCTGAAAAAAAAAAAAAAGCATAGTGTTAAATGCTTCCTCCTCCAAGGGAACATTAGAGGCATGAACATGAACTAAAAAAAACATATCTAGATTTCAACATGGCATTGTAAAAAACCCTAGCTTGATTTGAACAACCAAAGACCATTCCTTCGAGTAGAGATTGACTTCTTTGCTGAATCACAAAAAATCACCATTGATCATAAAGGAGCAAGATCCACATAGTTAGATTTTGTGGGGATTCAAGATATAGGGGAAAGACAATGGGCTAGGGAAGTTTGCAGATCGTACTCCATTCTTAACCATTCTTTTAGAATGATTATTATTAGTAAAGACAACTATTAATAATAAATAATAATTATAAAATTTATGTTTTAAATAATACACATTGATACACATGTTTGATGAATTTAAAAATAGTATAGTTTGAATATATAATGAAAATTAACTATATATAGTTTTTGACTTGGTTGTGATCTTAAAATTGCATAATAATT
>APFE030250061.1:255790-306550 GCA_000404065.3 Pinus taeda
TTTTATAATCAATTGTTCTCTTCAAGTTCTTCAAAGATATGAACATCTCAACGCTAATACCACTTCTATTTTGTTACACCTCTAATGTCCGATAGTTCTAGTTTTACAAAACAAAAAAATCCCTTTTTACATTTTCCAATAAGGAAATATATTGGAGTTGTTGGCAATGCTCCAACATCTCCAAGTTCATGACAAAAATAATGTTTAGACATTGAAGATTGGATCAAAAAATTAGGAATTTATAATTCTTTAACCTATAAAGGTCCAAGTATGCATATGCAATTGTCAAAACAGAATCGAACAATCTATGCCCTCTCAATTATGCTAATTACAAATGAAATGTCATTTCGAGTTTGTTTAACTTCATGATAGCTATTCTTACATGATGTATAATCAACATTTTCAACTATTTCAACTCTCCAACCAAGTTAGATATAGATTTCAAATTGTTACAATATTGAATTTAAAATGGAGTTGTATTTATTGTAATTTTTGGAGTTTTTGGTGTTGAAATTCCTCAGAAAAATTTATGGTGAAATTTTGATTTGTGTTATTTAAACTAGTTTTTTGAGTGTATATATGGATTCAACACTCTGAAAACACCTAGAGCACTTTTATTATGCAGCGTTGTCTATTAAACTTGTGATTTCAATGAATTCATGCCGAATTTTAAAAAAATTAAACTAGAAAAATCCACAAAAAACTTTTAAAAAATCACGCTAAAAACAACTCGAATAAAAATTCCTTTATTCTAGTTAATTAGAACGAAGAATGCGAAAACATTTTTCCTAAATTTCATAATTTTCCAAAAAAAAAGGTTGACTTGTAATTGGTACGAAATACCTATTTTTTCCTAAAATGAAATGTCCAACTTTTGGAAAATCCCATTATCTTCTCAGGTTACTACAATCTACTGGTAGACGATTTTAAGTAGAATTAATTTCTTAAATGAATCTATGAACATTTACAATGTTTTACGCATTAAAGTGAATATGTTAAAAATATATCAAGCTCCCTAAGTAAAGCATCATTTGCAAATCCATCCAGCCAGCGAATTTAAGATAGTGTAGGTAACCTAATCCACACTTTAGAATGACATAATATAAAAAAGGTTGTGAAGATGTGCAAGTTTCCTAATCCACACTTATAATAACATCATATAATAAAACGTTAGGAAGATATTGTAGAAGAGCATATTGTGAGGCGTGGGAGGTCTTTTTTTCACGTATATTCTACTGCCAAATGAACTCTATATAAAACTACATAGTCATTGAACTATCTCACATATATTTTACAATTTTTTTTTTATTTGCTTTTCCATAACTACATGACATTCCCTATACTTCATTTATATATATATAATCCCATTTCAAACGGAAAAGAAGTAAATGGCCTTGACTACCGTTACAACTATTTTTGCATTAAAAAAAAATAAAAATTTATGTAATCATATTTTTGAATTTGAAAAATATATTATAAAAAAATGTTAAAAAACAAAAACACTCACAGAATATCAATAAACCAAAACACAATTTATGAAATGCAAAATCATACCATAATAATCGGTAAAACCAAACAAACTAAATAATATAAATTTCATAATAAATAGTTTCAATAAAATTGCAAACCTCAACATTTACACATTCCTTTGTACCGAAAGCCTTAAAACCTATGTTGCAGGGTACGAGGAAACATGTATGAGTTTCCGAAACGAACATGGGTACGAAAGGTGACTCCCCAGCAAAAAAGAAATTTGATACTTATACATATAAGTGTTATGTGTAATCATAAAGCATATATGATATATTATACTTTATTACATTTAAAATTTAAATATTATGATTAAATTGTCCAATGTCAATGCATAAATTATAAGTTTTTAAATTTACATTACATTTATTCATGAATGATTATATAATGAAAATAGCAATATCGGAATATCCGAAATTAACCTTTATTATATATCAAAATCTCAAAATCAACCTCTATTATATATATGATGTTACAAGTACAATAAAGACTATGAGGCTGCAATTATTATAAAAACAAAAGACTAATCCTCATCATCACAATCCTCATCAAAAATAGAAGCAAAATCATGCTCAACAGTGGATGGTTGTGCTGAAGAGGATGATTGGCCAATTCCACTTATAGGCTCCTAGTCCTCAATATTCAGGGCAACAAGAGAGAGTTCTGAATCAAGACTTTCTAGATCCATGTCCCATTCTTTAGAAGGACCACTGCTATATTCTGGACCCTTATGAGATGCAAGGCGAAGGTTGGAGTGCACATAAACAATATCC
Organism: Pinus taeda; assembly: GCA_000404065.3. Classification (NCBI taxonomy): domain Eukaryota; kingdom Viridiplantae; phylum Streptophyta; class Pinopsida; order Pinales; family Pinaceae; genus Pinus; species Pinus taeda. The sequence continues at coordinate 258,094 of APFE030250061.1, forward strand.
TATGCCTTACGTGACCCCAACCTATTGTGCTTCACATAATGAATAAATCCATAGGCACTCCAATTCGTTTTTGCTGATAAAGGGCTTTCCACTTGTAAAAGAACATGAATGGAAAGGTTTTGCAAATGTACACCATTTGCTCCATGAAAATTCGACCACCTAACTGGATTCATGGTGCTTCTCTCCTCCAAATATGATATATTTGAATAATCATCTAATCCCGCAACAAAACTCACAAGTTTTTCCTTCACCTCCATGTGTAGATGAGATGAAACCATTCTCATAAGGGATTTTTTCACCCCATTAGCCACCTTTCTATCCTTATAGGTGCCTTCCTCTTCCCATTGCTTTGAGCAATAAGCTCCACATCATAAAATTTGGGGTTCAGGAATGTGTTAAAGTGTGCAATGGAGTGTTGAAATTGTTCCACCTGTCAACAATGATTTTCTTAACTAAATAAAAAAACTGACCATCAACAAAAAAAAGTTGTGGAGATTCTTATGAAATAATTTACATTGTTTCTCAACCATGGAATCCATGCCACTCATAAGAAAGGTTGGTGAGTGTCATCATTCAAAAGAAGCTTAAATGCAGGGTGATGAGCCCCAATATTGCAACAAGAATGATGCAACTCCCAAGGCTACAAGCTTAAATTATTATTCGGGGGTTCATACAAATTTAAGAGGTGTCGACATAATATGTGCAACATACAATGTGTCATTATTTTTTTGATATGATGTAATGGATTGAGTTTAATGAAATCAAATCCTAAACTAATTTAAAAAATGAAAATATTAGTTTGAGAAGAAATTAATCCTAGGAAAGAACAACAATTTGTTATTGAAATCATAGAATCATGACTTCAAATAAATAGGCCTAATCTACTTTGTAAAAAGTTACATTATTCTAATTGGTGTTTAGTCTTCCTCAATTGGTTTTAGAGCTTAGGAGTCTTGATTTAAACCTATGAGAAAATAACCAAGCTTTTGGAGAAAATATGGTCAAGTTTACACGCACTACAAGCAAAATGTAATTGTTACAAGCGAAACATAATTGCTACATGAGGAGATAATTTGGTGAATGACCAAGTAAATCAAATGAAAATGGGATGAGACAAATTGTGTTATTAAGTACTATGTCTTGGGACTCGATTACAAGTTGAATCACTCCAAAATACCCTTGTTAATACATGCTAAAAATAGCAGATAATTACTACTCTAAAAACTAGAAATTCAGGAACTAGTGAACTAGTTAACCTATCAAATGCCTAACCTAATCAAGTGAAAATGAATTGGGGTAAATTTTGTTATTAACTTAAATGTTTTTGTGACCTAATCCAAGTGGAATCAACTCAATTGATATGCATTGAAATGTTCTAAAAAATATCAGAAAATTATTACTTTTTGTTACAAGGGACTTCAAGAAATTCTACATTTCTGAACTAGTAAACCAATCCAAGTAGCTCAATGATGAATATTAATTTTAAAAGACATTCTGAGGATGCGTCATGATTGAGAATTTGTAAATAACCTAAAACAAAATCACTTCAATCATTTAATCTAATCCTACAACAAAAGAAGCATCAAATACTAAATGCAGAAATAAGAAAAACAAGAATAAGAGATGCATGTGAATAAGAAGTGAAAAGAAAAAAATAATATACAGAAGGGCTCTAAGGCTCCTGGGATGGTCAAGCCCAAGGATACTCAGAGTCCTATGAAGAATACCGATATTTTGAAGCTAAAAATGACATCAACTTCATTATTTGATTCAATCCAAGTACATCCCTACTAGAAATGAGAGTGGAGCTGCAAAAAAACAAGTTTTATCCATAAGAAGACTAAAAAATACCCCCCTCTAGAGGCAAATTCGAATTGGTACTTATTCAAAGTTACGAGGAAGCATTCTCCTTGAAAGGAGGAAGCTTTCCCCTCCAAAATACCTCAAATAGTGGATTTGGTTCCCAATGCTAGCAATCTACATTAAATGATAGGGAACACATCCCTAGATTTTCTCAATCAATGGAGCTCCATATTTTATCAATAATTTCATTGATATTTTGGTCATTTATTATCCAATCTTGATACTCCTATAGTATGCAGCAAGTTCCTAGATTATCTCCCCCTCCAAATCTTCATAATATGCTTAATATTCCCATAATATTATACAAAAATAAATAATATTAGGCATAAATATGCAATTATCTCTAAACCTTCCTAATGAACATATTAAAGCTAGAAAAACATTATTAAGTGTATAAGGAGAGATTTAATATAACTTTTATGTGCCCAGAAAAGGTTAGATGGGCCTTAATTTGTATCTAAATTGTAGGTCCATCATGCGCCCCTACTAAAATTATTGCTCATCCTTTGATCAACCTATCCAACTTCTTTCCCTATTGTTTTTCTTTTATGCCTCAAGTACCTTTTCATGCAATTCCCTTACTTAGCTTAGTGGAATATGATTTGGATGGTTTCCTACATTTTATGGCTTCCATGGATAGACTTTCCATAGTGGCAAGTTGTACCTCTTTTTCTTGTAACTACTCTTTTAGCCTTATGTTTTCTGCCTGTTGTTTCTCCCTCATGATTGACTCTCTCAACCGTAAATTGTTTAATTACTTGGTCATTTCATGTACTTTTTGCTCCATGAGGCCCACATATTCTACGTTTTTCGATTTTTCAAATTGCATACATCTATGTGTTTTGTCCCTTTCCTTCTCCAGCTCAAAGAAGAGTGGTATAACAAATTTCTCAGGTATAATCCTACCTCCCTCAACAGTTTTGTAGTAGGGTTTTAGATTGGGTTGTGGACCAAGATTTTGGAGTTCCTGGAGACGTTTTTCCTCTTATTTTGGTGTGGCTTCCTCTTCCTGTAGCATCTCCTCTTGTTACTATAAAAACCCTTGTTTCTCTTGTAGCAACCCATGTTTTATCCTATAGCTCTTTTGTTTCCTCTTGTAATAGGGAAGTTTGTGTCTTGAGCCTCTTAAATGTGTCTGCTCTAGTGATGGGCCTCCCTATGGGTGAAAATTTCCCTCTTGTAGCACTATATTAGCTTCTTTTAGCAAATTTTTTCTTCCTGTAGTAGTAATGTTCCTTCTTGTAGCAACTATATTCTTCTTGTAGCAGTTTTCTTCCTTCCCATAGCCCACAACCTGAATCCTGTAGCAAATAATATTTTCATGCCAAGAGGTGGTGGGTCCACCTTTTATTTCTTTTATTTATATTTTTTGTTGAATTTTTCCATTTTCTTTTCAAAATTTTCTCTATTTTTTCATTACATGCAAAATAAAATCAAAGTGATTTGAGTTAACTAAGTTGGCCCTCACCTATCCCTTCACACTCCTTGTCTTCCATCACAACTAAATGATTACATCCCACTTTATCAAGTCCTCTTCAGTCATGTATTTTCCTCTCCCCCATGTGCAGGTGTCTTGGTGGAAAAGTGAAGTTAATTGCTAGATAAGGCCAAGGCTTCTTTTCTACTAAGTTTGGCTATAAAAAACATTTTCCTTCATACAATTACATTACTCTTTTGAGCCAAAATAATCTATAAGAGAGGTTTTGAGGATTACATACCTGAGATATACCCTTGATGTATTTTTGCAATTGATATTGAGGTTGTTGATATAATTGTTGAAGTTGCCTTTGGTGGTTCTAAAGTTGCTAGTGACGATCCTTTGATGGTTGCATGCTACTGATGAACAGAGGTAATGGATGATCTGTAAGGTTCCTGAGGTGTCATCTTCTTATGCTTGTTTCTCCCTGCATTGGATTTTATTTGAATTTTTTCTCTTGAAATGTGACTGACTGATTGAAGATGTGATTGTAGGTCTTGTGGATGGTGGATCAAGCTATTGCTATTTGAGATGATTAGTGACCATATAATAGCCCTGTAAAAGTTTTGTGGCTGCTCAAGATTAAGGAGATGATCCCTCAATGCTTCATGTTGGTCAATTTTTCATTCTAGTGCTTCTAAGTACTTTTGATTGTGGTTCAAGAGGGCTTGTGTAGACTGCTATAAGATTGTGTGTCGTCCTGCAGTAGCCATATAGACCGTCCTAGTATAAGTATTTCTTTCAGGTGATACCTTTAAAAATACTAATAATTCATATGTAATCTTTTGACAAGGATCAAAGGCATTTTTTTGTGGTGGAAGGGATGGAAGAAGGGGTGAAAATGGGTTCTTTTCATGGACATGGATGAGAAAGAGAGTGGAGAAGAGGTCAAGTGGTGTGGAAAATGATTGATGAGGCTATGGTGGACCTATATATATATTTCGTAAAGAATACATGACCTTTTGGACTCTTTCTCCAATCATATCTAACTCTTGTAGCAATTCTAGTCCCTCCGTAGCATTTCAAGACAACCTCTTGTAGCATAATTGTTTTATCCATATCTCTCAAACAATAGATTGCATTGACTTGAGTTTTTGTTAGAATGTTTCCATCATACTGATGTACCTCACCAAAAAAATTATTGGCCAATGGATGCATGAATATCGAGAAAAGTTAAAAATGGTTACAGGTGATGCAGGCCAATTTCTCGAAAAGTGTGCAATGGAATTTTTTGAAACTATTTGAGCATGTTACCATCATCCATATGTATCTCCCTATGAAACGACTTGGCTAATGGATGCACTATTTTCAAGATATGATAAAAACAAATTTTTTTCTTTGTGTATTTCAACCTTATGTAGAAAAACAGAGCCCTCCTATAGCATTTTAGGACATTGACGAAAATGCATGAGAAAGGCTTGAGAATGATGGGTGGATATTGGAAATGGATGAGGGTGATGGATTGACATGGCCTTGGCCCTATTGAAGCATATGCGAAAATGAGGAGAACGCCCAAGTTTGACTTCCTTTGACTAGATTTTTGACCAACTTTTTCTTTTGGTGCTATCTTGTCTGTGTTGCTTGCTAAGGTTGGAGAGCACCTCCATTCATTAGGGAGAGATACATGGAGTAAATATTTTTTCATTTTTTTAGATTTTCCATTTTTTCCCCTTTTTTTTTTTCTCTTTTTTTCATTTTTTTTCTTTAGGCCTACTATTTACCTCAATGAGGTTTTCAACTAGTAGGTCCGCCTAAGTGCACCTCAAAAGAGGTTTTCACCTAGGATCTTATTTATTTTCTCCTTTTTTTCCCAACCCATTGACCGCCTCATGGAGGTTTTCAGTAAATGAGCCAATCTTAGATGCCTCAAAAGAGGTTTTCACCTAAGTTTTTTTTTTCCTCTTATATTTCATTTCTTTATTTCTTTTTCTATACTACTCTACTTGAAAAAAAGATTGTTGGGAGTTTTAATTAGTGATTAAATCTCTTAATATTAATTATCAACTAGGAATTGTAAGCATGATTTGAATTTCATTTTTGGTGCAAGATTTAAGTGTAGAGTATATTATTTTCCTCCAATCGTTAAGTACAGAATGACTAATTAAACACTTATCTCTTCCTAGAAAGTGTAAGCAAGTTGAAGGTACTCTAGTCAACTCAATCAACACTATGTTTATTCTAATTTTCTGCAAATGATAAATGAAACTGAAAACTTAAATGGACTCATTTTAACTACAAATATTAAGTGAGAATTCAAACTTCTAATTATTGAAAGACGTTAAACTCCTATGTAGCAAGACATGATAAAGAGACTAGTCTATTCTTCTGAAAGTGAATCCTATCCTGTTACCTTTAATTCATTCGAGTCACACTGTTCTTATTTGAAAGTGGAAACACTTCCTGAACTGGACTTTCAGTGACTGCAGAACTAATGCTATAGGAGTGGGATCTCAACAAAAATATCTATGTTTGGTATTTCTCAAATCCTAGTCTACTGCATTAGAATGTAGACTTAATCTATGATTGTATTCAATAACTCAAAACAAGGTAAAAGATTGAATCACACTGTAAACTTAAGTCACTCAGTTCAGCATTCGAAATCGGCCTACATACCTCATTAGAGAGAATATAAATCAATTCTTCATTGATTTTTACGAGAAATGAAACTAAATTATCCTATGATAATTTAACTACTTCAATTAATGCTATCTAAAGAAGTATTTCTATGATAACTCGCACTTATGAAAATGTCTAAAGGAAATCAAACAATTTAATAATGAAAATGGACAATGCAATTCCTACTTATGACTAATTGAGATTCATTCAATGCACACCATCAAACAAGCCCCCTATTCTACATAATGAAATCCACACGATTGATCGCTTTTCATAAACCTCATTACAAAGATGAACTCATCGACTTAAGCATACAGAGATTGCGTTCAATGATTTCAAAATACATTTGATTAAATCATCATAAGAATTCTGATCACAATGTAATTGAATGAACTTTTATATGACAACATAAAGCATGGGTGATACGAAGAAGGACTCTACGTTTGTGGAAAACAGAGCATAACTCTACATCTAGAATCTACACACAGTCTCTGTGACATACATGGATTCACGCAATCAGACTTCTAAATTGAGGTGCCTAGAAATGAATGCAAGGTTATCACACTTAAAATCACTCTAGAGCTAATGAAATTCCTCACACATTTGTGCGAGAACCTTCAACAAACTCAAACCAGAAGTGAATAAAAAAACTATAATGAATCAACACACAATGGTACTCCTACAGACTAATGATGAAGCCTATTCCCAGATGATGGTGGGCCCTTCCACACCTGGGTAAGATTAGACCACTTACAGGAAAGGAAAGCCTAAATCATTTAAATCAAAAGCTCAGTACAAACCAATAATCAAATCAATTCAAGCTCAAGGCATGGCCATAATAGAGTCTTCGATTATGAATTATAATGTCTTGATAATATTTTTGCAATAACAATCTTCTCTCTAGGTAACTAGCTCCTAGCTATTACAATTTGAGCCTTTATAGCCATCGATTCAAGTTTAAAACAATAATAGACCATACAAGGTAAGTCCAATGACTTGACTAAATTAATCTTTAAAATCTGATCGCTGGAATGACCTTGTTTTACTTAGCACAAAAAATTCTTAACAAATCCCAATATTGGCATAGGCTTGTCTCCATGAGGATGTAGAAGAGCTTCATTGTGACAAACATTGAACCCATTCGATCATATTCTCCAGTTGTGGTGTCCTGAACCTCTAGAAGCACTGAGTCTACTCATCCTCTATAGTATTGAGTACATATCCTGAAGTGGGATGTTAAGTACAGAAATAGAAAAACATGGTTGTTGACAAGCACTCCCCTTGTCTTAATTTTCTCATACTACTGCTATTCTCACACTTAATCATAGTGATTAGTTAGCTCATTAGGAATAACTTAAATTCACTCAAACCTAACCAAGAACAGTAAAATGATACCAATGGAATGCTTTTACCTTATGTCAGGGTCTTGGTAGGTTTAGGACAGTGAGGATGATAGAAAGGTAGGTGTAGGAGTACTTTCCTTTGAAAAAAATGACAAAAATGGAGGTGGAGAATGGTAAAATTGGGGACAAAACAAGGCACCAGCAAAAATATCTTTCAAGTATAGGATACTTCAAATGGATCCATGTGCACATCAGGATGACAGATAAATTCATGTGTGGGCTTGAAATGTATGCTTTGAAATGTATCTTGTAATAGCCTCTCCTCTGAGGTCCACCCAAGAAACTGACAAGCCAAGGTAAACATGAGACGAGAGAGATCACTATAAGGGATTCATCCTCCTTGGTGACCTTAATGAAATGGAATCAACGAAACATATAAAATAAAACCATCCACATTAGCAACAACACCCTCAGGAGACATGTCATCCACTCAGACATCCCGTCCCTGAGTTCCACTAATGTTTTAAGACTTTTAACCCCTAAGCTCTCTTATGCTATAGGAAAGACAATGAACAAAATCCAAAGTCACTCTCACAGACCTATGTGCCAATGTCCCCAGACTTGTTTTAGTAGACATGTGACAGCATCCCTGAGATTTGAGCCAATTTTCTAGCCCAGAATCCTGGCCTCTACCTAGAACTTTTTATAACATTTAGAATCCATCAAATACATGATGAAAAGATAAAAAAAAAAAAAAATCAACCTCAGGAATAGGTTTAAGCATCCCCAACTGGGACTGACATTTTTTCAAACACTTGGGATTAATGCAAATTATAGGTATAGGATAAAAGACAAAGCATAAATGATGGAAAGAACTTATGAAACATAACTAGAAGGATCACCAATTTCTCTATTGAATTATTATATCATCAATTAGGCCTTATATCCACCCATTTAATAATTACAAGTAAATACATAAAATAACCATGACTTGAACCAATCATATAACCATGCTTATAACCAGCATAAAACCATATAAATACCAGAGATACGATAACCATTAAACACATATAAACCAATGCAAATATAAGAGAACTCAGTTTCTATTAATCATAGGAAAATTTGACCAGGTTTGGAACTTCCATGTACCACTTGACCATAGACATGGCTGAACTAAATCTCTCTTTCAGCCAGTAACCCCCATGCCATATTCCAAGCATGAATGTGGGATCTCATGAAACAACCAATCCATGAAAAACCAAGGGAATCCAGAGGTTAAACCACCTCCACCCTCATCAAACCATAATCACACAGAAATTGATGCTTTGATCACAACCGAACCGAACTTGGAATACAATTTGGAATCAATCACTATCCTTGAGGAATTTTCCATCTCCTTGTCTCTCAGGCTTTACCGCAATCCAATCCCGTATCACTAAGCCTGAACCGAGACTAGTCTCTCAGGATTTACCACAATCCAAAAATGGATCACTAGGCCCTAAACCGAGACTTCTACCTCAGGCTTTATCGTATATCTCGCCAAAACCAATCAAGGGACTCCTAGGCCTTTGGGAATGAAACTTGAGACCACCTCCACCATAGATTCTGAAATCCATCCGGAAAACCAAAGCTCAAAACTGAGATAAAGATCCCAACATACCATGGCATCCATAAAAGGGCAAGGCTAGGCTGAAAAACATTTTCATAACCCAACAAAAACATGCCACTGATAGCAAGAGAACCATACACCAACATGCAAAGCCATGCATGTGAAAACTAGTGAGGAAATCACATATGTGATGTGTTACATGCAAGTATTCCTGCTAAAGATGCTTGATCCTACTTTTCCTTCTTTGATCCTTGCCTTCCTTTCCTTTCCCTTTTCTTTCTTTTCCTTCCTTGCTCCAAATCTAGAGTGCTCCAAGAAAACCCTAAGTGACCAAGAGTGAGTGAGAGAGAGAGAGAGAGTAATGAGAGAGATCCAAAATTGAACAAAAAAATGGTTACCAACTGATCCTTAAAAGCCATATTATGAATGAGGCCTCTAATTTATTCATTTTCCATTATTTTCCTTCAATTTCCTCCTCACATGCAACCTGTGACCTTTCCTTTGAATATCTTAGCCTTAGCCTTTGCCAAATTTCCTTAGCCACAAAATACATTCAGTGATGCCCACTAGGATATCTTTACCCAACATTCATCTTGGAATAAGTTTCCCTTAGCCGTGGTCTTATTTTGACTTTATTAACATTTATTACATGGAATTTTCACTAGGTCTATTACAGAACCCTCCCCCTTGGCGAACACCATCCTTGGTGTTAAACTGCACCATGACCTCAGAAAAAATGCTGAAAAGAAAACATACTACCCATGGAGCTTTATAACATAGCTCGTTGTAGTATTTACAGTGAAAGACCTGCTCAAAAGGAAACCATCGTGACAAAATGACAAGATAACAACCATAATAACATGACACCCATACCACTTATTGGAGCTTTATAACTTAGCTCATGGTAATATTTACATCCATATACATACAGATACAAAAACAACAACAAGACGTATGCAAAAAATATACCAACATCAAACCAAAGCTGTTTTTCCTCAACTAGAAAACAATGAAGGATACAGGGCCTGCATCTGATTTTCCATCTCCCATGTACCTTCCCTAGGCCCAATGTGCTTCCACTACACTTTAACTTGGTATGTGGCTTTATTCCTGAGCATGAGATTTTTCTATTGCAATATGCACTGAGGCTCCAACTGGAACTCTCCTTCTTGCTCCACCTGCAATACAAACCAATCGATAACATGATCAACATCCTTTATACACTTATTAAGAAATGAAATATGGAAAAAATCATGGAATTTCACTGTTGGAGGTAGTGCACTTCAATATGCCACTAGTCCAATCCTCTTAAGGATATTGAAAGGCTTGCAATGTCGTGGTTCCATCTTGGCACATGAACCAATCCTCAAATATATTTTCTTGGGCTTGATGTGCAAATACACATGCTCCCCAACATGAAACTCCTTCAATACCCTGTGTTGATTTCATAACTCCTTTTTCTATCCCGTGTTTCCTTTGGATTATTCTTTATAACCTGCATTTCCTGCTCCATATATGTCAAGATATCCAATCCAATAATTACCATGTTCACTAGATCACTCCAGTTGATGGGAGAGATACAACTCCACCCATACAATTCCTCAAAAGGACTCATCCTCAATGACTCCTGTTAACCATTATTGTCTTTGAACTCAACCAATGGAAGATACTCCTCACACTTCCTATACTGGTGCATCACATATATCCTCAAAATATCCGCCAAGATCCTGTTGACCCTCGTTTTCTTCCCATCTGTTTGTGGATGATAAGTTATATTGAAGGCCAACAATCTACCTAAGCCTACAAATATATCCTTGCCAACTTGGATGTGAACTTTGCATCCTTGTCCCACAAAATCTTCTTCGAAACACCATGTGGTATCACCATCTCTTTGAAAAACCCTTGTGTTACCTCATTGGCTGAATATGTAGTCTTTACTAGAATGAAGTGAGCTACCTTGCTCAACCTATCAACCATAACCATAATATAATCATGTTTCCTCACTGCCCCCTGAAGGGTTGTAATTAAATCCATGGAAATGACTTCCCATTTCCATTCTGGAATGAAACCATCAGTTGTAGTAGAACACCTCGATGCTTACATTCCACATTGACCCGCTAACAATCTAAGCATCGAGCTATGAACTCTGCCACTTCCTTCTTCAGATTCAGCCAATAATAGAACTTTTTCACCGCTGTCAACATCTTATGATATCCTAGATGACCCGAGTATGGCTCGGCTTGAAGCTCCCTCAAGATAAGATTCTTGAGATCACTACAATTCAGCACATATATCATGTCTCTAAACCTCACAAAACCATCTGCTATGAAACGATAGTCTATATCCTAATCACCTTTACCTGTAACTGCACCTGTATCTGTGCTCTGCTATAACCTGTGCATAATATCCATGTAGTTGTCATCCCGTTGTCATACCTATAAGATCATATCCTGTAACTCTATCCCATAAGAGTTGATAACTACTATATGATTTACTTGTAACTTCCTCCTTAAGAGAATTTGGAACCCAGTTCCCCTTCCCTTTGATGTACCTGATCTCGAAGTCGAACTCACTAAGGGTAGCCAAACATCTATCTTGCATGACATTTAATTAGGTCTACCTGTCCTTCTTGCATGAGAACTCCTCCAGGTCCTCTCTTGCAAGCATCTGTACATACTACAAAATCCTTGTTCAAATCCAAAATCTTTAGCATTGGTGCATGTGTCAACAATTTCTTAAGCTTCTCAAAACTAGCCTCACATTCTTCTATCCATTCGAACTTCTTTCCTTTTCACAGCAATGATGTGACACGATATGAAATGCATGAGAAGTTCTTGATGAACCTCCTATAGTAGCCTACCAATCCCATTATAAATGATCTCACCTCATCCACATTCTTAGGAGCTGGCCACTCCATGATAACCCTTATCTTTTTTGGATGCACTGCTATGCCATCCTTGGAGAAAACATTCCCCAAATAATGTACCTCATTCTGAAAGAAGTTGCACTTGCTAAGTTTAACATACACCTGATTCTCTCTTAACAATCTCAACATTGCTGCTAAATGTTTGGCATATTCTTCCTCATTTTTAGAATATACCAGTATGTCATCAATGAATACAATAAAAAAATTGTTCAAATAAGGACGTAACATAGTATTCATAAAATACATGAATGTAGTTGGAGCATTAGTCAAACCGAATGGAGCAACATAAAAGTCATAATGCCCATACTTGGTCCTAAACACAATATTGAATATATCCTCTTACTTGATGCGTACCTGATGATATCTTGATCTGAAGTCAATCATAGAGAACATTGATGCTCCCTTCAACTGATAAAACAAATCATCAATCCTTGACAATGGGCACTTATTCTTGATTGTCACTTTGTTTAGCTACCTGTAGTCAATGCACAATATAAGAGTAACATATTTCTTCTTCATGAACAACACTGGTGCACCCCAAGGCAATACACTTGGCCTAATGTATCCCTTGTCCAAAATTTATTCTAGATGCAACTTTAACTCAACCATCATAAGCGTGCTCATCCTGTAAGGTTCTTTTGATGCTGAAGCTACCTCTGACACCAACTCAATAGAAAAGTCTACCTCCCTATGAGCTGGCAACTTTGTAATGTCCTCAGGAAATACATCCTAAAACTGCTACAAAACTTGGTATATTCTCAACATATCTGCATCCTCAGCTTCCTTACCCTTATCACTATAAATGTGCACTACAAAGATCAAACAACCTTTTCTGCAACTATGCTTAGCCTGCATAGTGGTAACCATGCTCACTGATGTAGGCTTCTTCTTCCCCTACAAATTTTGCTTTTCCCCACCATCATCCACACACTCAATGGCCTTATCGAAGTAATCCACTTTAGTTCTACGAAGGTATATCCAATCCATACCAAAAATCATACTATATGATCCAAATGGAAATACATTCAAATGTGTTGTTGTAGGCATAACATTGAACTGAAATGAACAAGTTCTTAGCCAATGGTGAACTTTCTTCTTTGTACCTGTAGCCAATTGTACCAACCAATATTTTGCGTGCACTTATTTTCTAAAACCACACTTATCCATGAGGTCATAATTAATATAACTATAGTTAGATCTAGGTTCAATCAAAATATAAACAACTTTATCACAAAGCTTACCATCCATCTCAATGATTGATGCCTGATGATTCGCCTACCTGTTTTCGACATATGCGTATATTTGAAGAATGATATGAACATCACCAGCGATATGCACCTCCTAATAACTATAGATCTCGGGTCTGCTACCACTCTAATATTGCGGACAATCCCTCTTACGATGATCCTTACCACATATGCAAGACTGCAATGGTTCCCTGCCACCACCTCTATCTTGCTGCTCTCCTTGTCCCTTCTCAGTGGTATTGAATCTCTTATAAGGAACTGCATTTTCTTTCTCACTTTCATCTTGAGGTCTTCCCCTCTTTGGTGTCCATTTCCACTTATCTTTCTCATTGTTTTTCAATTCATGCTTAGGCTCAACTTTGCGCTTCGAATGCTCATAAAAATGCTTTAACTTTCAGATACTAGCCTCCAACGATCTAGGCTCATCGAACTGAATATGGTCTCTATATGCTACTAGAAATCCACTGATGAATCTTTGAACCTTGGCCTTCTCCTCCTTGAGTTAAGGCACATATTTCAATAGCTCTAAAAACCTACTAGTATAATCATCATCTGTCATAGAACCCATCTGCTACTCATAAAACTCCTTGGCTCTGTCATCGTAGTACCTCTCCAACAAGTAGTTCTTATTTAAGAGCCTTTCAAATGCATGCCAATTAAAATCCTCCTCATGTATACCTTTGACATTCTTCACATGTTCCCACCAAATATCTACTTTACCTTTGAGACTGAAAGTGGCTACCTTTTCTTTCATGTTTTTTGAATAATCATGCAATCTGAAGAATTTCTTCATACCAAACAATCATGCCTCTGCATCTTGTGATTTCTTCATCTCTCCATCAAAGGTAGGTGGATTTTCTTTCTTAAATAGATATGTCAAGTATCCCATATCACTCTTCCTATAAGGATGATAATGATGACGATTGTGATGCCTGCCAGAACCAAAACTAGAGTAGTACATGTGTCTATCACCTTTCCTATCTGGAGTGTCTAACAACCTGTCATCTCTGATTATTTCAGATGTATCTGACCTGTGTCTACTAGGATACCTATCGGCATATGCCCCATTAGTTATGTCCTCATGTCCATGGCTGACTTGAAGTCGTCCATGTCACTGCAAATCTCACAAAATCTGAAGTAGTATCGAATTCACCTCTGCTTGTTTCTCTTGTGCCTACATGATTTTGTGATTGTCTTCTTTGAAAATCCTTATTTCTTCCTTCAAGATTCTCAATGTGTCTTCCAAAATCATAAGATTTCCCAGCACCACCTTGCCCATATGATACATATGGATATTCTATGTAGTCTACCACCTTGCTAGCCATTTGATCTCTTTCCTGCAAGGCATACTATGTTAGCTAAACCAAATCACAATAAACCAACGTACCTTAGCATAATTTGGGGAGGATACCTTGTCCGCAAGATCATCAAATCAACATGATGCATGTATAACATAAACATAACCACATATGGACATATACCGAATAAGTGTATCAACACATAAACATCATTTTAATTAGGGTCAAGTCATTAATGCAAGGCCATATCAGCAATGCATGTTATGATCTCATGCCCGACACCAACCATTACTCCATTGCACACATTGCCACATGCAACTATGAATATGCATAAGCAATTCCTAATCGACTACACATACATATGAACACATGTAGTCGAGCATAAGCCATCAATTATTGTAACCAACCTACAAGGCTGATAGATGTAATCAAAACATTCAAGAATGCACTTGATATACAAGAATGTAGTCAAGTGACATATAATCAACATGTAAGCGACATACAACCATATGATGCTAGTCATCTACTTCCAATGATGCATCCCACAAAATCTCATTAAGTTCCTCATGATAACCTTACTACAATCATGATCAGCATGATGTCATGCAACAAGCACATGGAATGCAACTGTAAAAGACACACATGCAACTGACATGCATGCATGACCAACACTTTCAACAAAGGTGAGTGTAACCACACTCTGATATTAATCTACAACACCCACTCCTCCCAGGTCCACCCAAGCAACTGACTAGCTGTGGTAAACATCCGATGAGAGCAGTCACTATAAGGGATTCAACCTCCTTGGTGACCTTAAGGAAATGGAATTGATAGAGCATATCAAACAAACCCATCCACATCAGTAACAACACCCTTAGGAGACATGTCATCCAATCAGAACTCATGTCCTTGAGTCCCATTGATGTTACGATTGGTGTTTTAATCATTTTAACCCCTGGTCACTCTCATACTATAGGCAAGACAACAACGAGAATCCAAAGTCACTCTCACATGGCTATGTGCTAGTGTCCCCGGACTTTTTACAAAAGACCTGTGCCAACATTTCCAAGATTTGAGCCACTTTTCTAGCCCATGATCTCGGCCTCTACCTATAACTTGTTATAACCTTTAGAATCCATAAGGGACATGATGATAAGACAAACAAATAAAAATTAACATCAGGACTAGGCCTAAGCATCCCCAACCAGGACTAACATTTTTTCAAACACTTGGCATCAATGCAACCTACAAGTATAGGATACAAGATAGAGCATAAATGACTAAAGGAACTTATTAATCATAACCAGAAGGATAACCACCTTCTCCATTGAGCTATTATATCACCAATTAGGTCTTTCATCCATCCATTTAATAATTACAAGTAAATACATGAAATAACCATGGAATGAACCAATCATATCATTGAAGAATCAAGGGAAATTATTAATGGTAGGATTAATCTAGATTTGATAATAATTTGTGAAGCACTTTTACAATTTATCTTTGTTAGCTTTATCTTCTTTTCTTATTATTAGTGTGAGAGTTCACTTCATCAAACTGCTATCAAAACAAAAGAAACAAGAACATAAGATGTTTCTCTCTGCCAGGGAAAAACCTCTCTCCCTTAGAGAGGAAAACCATTTTGTAAATTTCTCTTAATGAAGCTTCTATTGATCAATGCCAACCCCTATGCCCTTGACAAGAATATCCTCCAAGCACATGTCAAGTCCTTTCCCCTTCTTGCACATTGTTCCCCGACACTTTGTCCTCCTTCTTTCAGAACTTTGTTGTTATTACCTCTATTGATTGTCCTCATTGCACTTTCTCTAGAAAAGGCACTTATCCTTGATATTTAGTGAGGCCATTTACCTATGATGATCCCTTCATTCCTGATCTTAAACAACCGAGCTCCTTCTTCGAGGTGTAGTTGTAGACTTGATATGACTGTCCTGCAGCCCTAAATTCTTACACATGTGGGAGGTTTCCTTGAGTAGTTGTTCCTTTCTTCTTCTATTGAGAGAGTCTCTTATTCACTCTACTAGGAGGCCTTATAGGCCTAAGATTAAAGCTCTAAAAATGAGAAGTATGAGATTTCTACATTGTTGGTGTTATGACCATGGAGATGCCCCCTTTTCTCACACATGTGATTGTGTTTGACCCTAAAAATAGTCTTCCAACCTTCGGCGATGACTTCCCCTTCTTCGTTGTAGTAGAGGCTCCTATACTCATCCTTTTCCATCCTTTTCTCAGTATTCCTTGCTTCTTGATTTCAGAGGTGGATGGCTTGTCATTTGAGGGAGTGAGCAACCTCTATATATAGACAATTGTCCCTCCTTTAGGCTGACTTGAGGCTAAAATCATGATTGTAGGTCGACTTGAGTTTCCTTCATCATTTTTTCTTGTTTGATGATGTCGATGGATGGAGAGGACATGTCTTTTCTTGGAGGGATATTCTTTGA
Source organism: Pinus taeda (assembly GCA_000404065.3). NCBI lineage: Eukaryota > Viridiplantae > Streptophyta > Pinopsida > Pinales > Pinaceae > Pinus > Pinus taeda. The sequence goes on from APFE030250061.1 coordinate 274,932, forward strand.
CTCTTATACAAACACATGCATGGTGTAACATGCCTGTAAGGTCTTCAATATTTTGTTTTGACTCTTTGACTCACCTATAACACTTTCACATGTGCTAGACCTATTTCAATGAGGAAGAAACTCATTGATAAATATAAAAAAAATAATATTTGTTTTTTTGAATAAATACAAACATCAGAAGTACATTTATGAAAACCGAACTTGGTTACACATTATTCAACACTCCCTCTTAACTAGAGAGGTACTCATAAATCATTACAAGGTGTTTGGATATTTTTCAATATTGAAGAATTCACATAAGAAAAACCAGATTGACAATCCATATGTTATAACATCATAGTAACCAACATTGTTCATAGCAAGGCCTTGACTAACAACTCTATCTCTCATAAGATCAGAGCACAATGTTAGCGAGACCAGTGAGTTATGGACACCTTAGTCATTGTCTCTCAATGCACATGCCCATTCGGGTGTTCACTGGGTATGAGCTTCTAAGACTATTCTTGCCTTGGGTTCCTAGCCCTCAAATAATATCGGTCCTCTTGCCTACACTAGTTTTGGGTGACCTACACATCCTCAAAGAGCATCGGATTCTAGATGATTACCCAATCCTACCATTATTTCTTCCCAAGTGAAGAAAATAATGTTGTGTCTATCTCTTCCTCTTAATTGAAAAAGACATGCCCAAGCTTCCTCTAATAAGGAACTTGCCCAATCTCCTTTGTAGTTGGGAACCTTTTAGAAATCCCTCTTAGCTAGGGGCTTGTCCATTCATCAAAAACTTCTTCTTCGTGGGTCCTTTAGCTTCTTGATATCCTTCTTTCCTTCAATGTCATGAAGTATTTGTTTGAACTTCTTCTTGGTAGGGCACCGACCATTAATCAATTTCCTTCTTGGCTTTTCATGTCATTGCTCCCTTCGTGGAAAGTGGACTTCTTGATATATATTAGGTCATTTTGTCATCTCGCTACTCCTTTTTCATATTTTGTAAGCTTCATAATACTTATCACATGGATGCTTAGTTTTACTTTCTTGTTCACATACTTTGATTTAGTATCCCTTCATGACTTCATCCTGATATTGCTTCAACATCAAATGGTGCTTTTGCTCGATGGCTTGTTCATCATCACATCTTTGTAGAGTTGAATCAGTTATCTGCACCTTACTATCCCCAAGGCCTTCATAGGTGTCAAGGGTCCTTTGATATTTTTCTTCCTTTGTCAGAGTTGTCATGCCTTCTTTTGGGAGATTTCTTTAATGGACCTTGTGAGATAGTGATTATTTGTGGCCACGGTGTTCTCCACATGCTTGATATCTTTTTTCATTTTCTTCTTCTTGGATGATCAGTCAACCAGCGTATACTCCTTATGGGAGCACTTATTTATGCTGACCTTCACTGCATTACAGTACATGCCTTTGAGCATGTCATCAGTGAAAGAGATCCTTTTATACTTGATCAAGCTTCTAAAACTTTTCCTGTGACCCAATATATATGATGACAAGACTTAAACGTTGATGCAAACATAACTCATCTTGATTCTGTTATGATTATCTTGACTTCATTTGATGGTTCTTCTTGATTGGTTTAGCCTTTCTTGCTTCATCTTTTCTTGCTTGCATATCATCCTTTCTTGAATCCCATGAATGAAACTCCCAATGAGACATATTCTCTTATTTATGAACCTTCTTTTGAAGATTCTATCAGAGGATCTTGAAGACCCTTATCCTGCAAATGTTTATTCATTTTGATTATGAAGGCATTTTTAATCATGATCAATTATTCTTTCATCGTGGATGGGGTCCTATAATAGGTATGCTCCTTCTACATGAATATATTGAACTATATCTACACCATGATCCTATATTCTAGGAGATATCTTTAACCATGCATTCTATTCTATTTCTACATGCTCTTATACTACTCAAAACTTTGAAATAAGACTTTAAGTAAGGAAGTTGACTTAGTTATAGTAGAGATCTAGAGGATCTTCCTTTTTCTTTCACTTCTTGAGTTTCATGAGATTCTTCCCTTTTTCTCTTGTTTTTTTAATCCTTCTTATGTTTAGGGAAATCCCTTTCCTAGTGTCCATATTCTTGGAATCTAAAGCATTGGACTTTGGACATATCTCTATTTCTTATCCTTCATGGACCAAATTTGCCAATTTTTCTCTTTCTCCTGGCCATGGTAGAAAATGCTTGCTCCTTGGATCCAACATCATATTTTTATTTGAGTCTAGTTTCCTCTATGTTGCATAGAGACCATAATTCACCTAGTGGGGTAGCTTCCTTCTTGGCATATGTGCTTGATTTCAATTTGCCCCAATCCTCAGGTGCAGCATTGAGTACCATAGTTGTCATTTATCTATCAGACATGACTTCACCTAGCTCTAAGAAGTTGATCCCTGATCTCATAGATCTTCATGAAGTAGGGAGATATTCCTTCCTTTGATATCTTCATATACCACTTCTCCAATAGTGCTTACCAAGAATAGCTATATTAGTTTATCATAGATTTCGTTTAATGTTTCGAATTTGGAGACATAAGGAATGAGAGAGTCTTTGATGGATTCTATTAGAATCCTTTGATATCTTGTCTCATCATTATTATACTTGGCTAAGGATTGAGTTTGTTCCTTAGTAGGGATAGTGATATTCCCTTTGATCAGGTCTAGAAGTTCATTCTCTTTGAGAAGTAAATCAATCCTCTTCTTCCATGCAAGGAAGTTAGTGGTCCCAACCAATTTACTGCTTTCCTTGCAAAAAGACATTGAGTTATATTAAGAGGGGGACATATACTTACTTGATAGAGTTTGATATGCATTGAAATTTCTTTCTTCTTTAGGACTTCATGTCTTTGCTTCCTTAGATCTTGCTGTTCTTAAAGTTATTTTGTTCAAATGGACTTGCTTGATGATGAGGTCTACTGGATGACTTGACTTGTAGTGATTTCACTTCTTGAAGATGATGTAGCTTGATGTATGTCCTTCTTTGATTTTCTCTTCTTGTATGTGCCTTTATACAAGGCTTTTATTCTTGCCTAGCAGTCTTCATTGATAGATAGTAGATAGTAGACCTTATTATCCTTGATGTGTTTGAGACTTCTTGGCTTGATGCTTCAACCTTGTAGTTTTTCTTGAGATGTTCTTCTTTGATGAGTCATCTTATGAGTGTTCCTGAGATGTCCTTTCCTTGAAGTGTTTCCTTAGCTAAGATACCATATTGAAGAATCAAGGGAAGTTACTAATAGTAGGATTCTTTTAGATTTGATAACATTTTGTGAAGGACTTTAAAATTTATCTTTGTTAGCTTGATCTTATTCTCTTATTATTAGTGTGAGTGTTTACTTCATCAAAATTCTATCAAAACACAAGAAACAAGAACACAAGATTTTGTCTCTCTGCTAGGGAAAAACCTCTCTCTCTTGGAGAGGAAAACCCTTTCATACATTTCTCATATTGAAGCTTCTATTGATCAAAGAAAAACCCTAGTCCCTTGACAAGAATATCCTCCAAGCATAATTCAAGTACTTCCTCCTTCCTAAACGTTTTTCCCCAGCACTTTGTCCTCCTTCTTTTAGCACTTCATTCTTCTCAAAATTGTTTATAGTCCTTGTTGCACTTGCTCTATAAGAGACACTTGTCCTCGATCTTTAGTGAGACCCTTTACTTGTGATGATCCCTTCCTTCCTCTTGACCAACCGAGCTCATTCTTCAAGGAGTAGTTATAGACTTGATATGACTGTCCTGTAGCCCTACATTCTTGCACGTGTGGGAGGTTTCCTTGAGTATTTGGTTCCCTTATTCTTCGATTGAGAGAGTCTCTTCTTCATTGTAGTGGGAGGCCTTGTTGGCCTAAGTTTCAAGCTCAAACAATGATAAGTATGATACTATTATGTTGCTATTGTTATGACCACATAGATGCCTCCTTTTATCACATGTGTGACTATGTTTTATCCTAGAAATAGTCCTCCAACCTTCAGTGATGACTTCTTCTTCTTCACTGCACTAGAGGCTCCTTATACTCATCTGTTTCCACACTTTTCTCGGTCTTCCTTGCTCACTTATTTCAGAGATGGATGGTTTGTCATTTGATGGAGTGATCAACCTCTATATATAGAGGATTGTCCTTACTTTAGGATGACTTGAGGCTGACATGATGACTGTAGGCCGACTTGATTTTCCTTCATCATTTTTTCTCCTTTGATGATGTCGTTGCATGGAGATGACTTGTCTTTGCTAGGAGGGATATTGTTTGACTCTTATACAAATATGTACATGTTGTGACATGCCCTTAAGGTATTCAATATTTTGTTTTGACTCTTTGACTCACCTATAGCACTTTGACCTGTGCTAGACCTATTTCAATGAGCAAGAAACTCAATGATAAATATAACAAAAATAATATTTGTTTTCTTGAATAAATACAAATATCATAAGTACATTTCTGAAGGCCAAACCTAGGTACATGTTCTTCAACACATATAACCATGCTTATAACCAACATAAAACCATCTAAATATCATAGATATTACAACCATTAAATCCACATATAAGCTAGTGAAAAATTAAGAGAACCCAGTTATTATTAATCATAGGAAAATTCGACCAAGTTCGGGACTTCCACATACCACCTGCCCATCAACATGGATGAACCAAATCTCTCTTTTAGCTAGTCAACCCTGTGCCATATTCCAAGCATGAATGTTGGATCCCATGAAATAACCAATCCATGAACAACCAAGGGAATCCAGAGGTTAAAACACCTATACACTCATCAAACTGTGATCACACGAAAATTGATGCTCCGATCACAACCAAACTGAAATTGGAATTCCATCTAGAATCCATCAATATCCTTGAGGATTTTTTGACCTCCTTGTTTCTCGGGCCTTACCATAATCCAGTTTTAGATCACTAGGCCCTAAAATAAGACTAGTCTCTCAATATTTACAACAATCCAAGCCTAGATCACTAGGCACTAAACCGAGGCTTCTCCTTCAGGCTTTGCCATGTATCCTGCCAAAATCAGCTAAGGGATTCCTAGGCCCTTGGCTTCCGAAATCCATGCAGCAACCAAAGCTCAAAACCGAGATATAAATGCCAACATACCATGGAATCTATAAAAAGGAAAGACTACACTGAAAACCACTGTCATAACCTGGAAAAACCATGCCACTAACAACAAGAGAACCATACACCAACATGCAAGGCCATGCATTTCAAAACTAGTGAGGAAATCACACATGCAATGTGTTACCTGCAAGTATTCTTGTTGAAGCTGCTTGATCCCGCTTTTCCTTCCTTGACCCTTGATTTCTTTTCATTTCCCTTAGCTTGCCTTTCCTTCCTTTATCCAAAGCTAGAGTGCTCCAAGAAAACTCTAAGTGACCAAGAGTGTGAGAGAGCGAGAGAGTAATGAGAGAGCTCCAAAATTGAACTGACAAAAGGTTATCAATTGATCCTCGGAAGCCATTTTGTGAACGAGGCCTATAATTCCTTCATTTTCCTTCAATTTCCTCCTCACATGTAACCTGTGACCATTCACCTCACTTTTCTCCTAATTTCCTTTATTTTCATAAATAAATGTGCCCAAAATGCCTTTTTTTCCTCTTAATTCCTTAGCCTTAGCCTTTGCAAATTTTCCTTCACCACAACACACATCCAATGATGCCCACTAGGATATATTTTCCCAACATTCAGATTGGAATAAGTGTCCCTTAACCGTGGTCTTATTTTGCCTTTATTAACTTCTATTACATGGAATTTTCACCAGAGTTGTTATACATCTAAATTTTAGAGAGCAAATGCTTTGAATTTGATGATATCAAGCATTGTTGAAGAAGAGAGTGATGCTCTATCTTGTTGATTTTCTAGAACCAAACCTCAATATATATTTGATGCCCTTGGTTCGCTTTCTCATATGTACCATTATTCATGTTTTCTTCTACCATGACATTCAAATCTTCCTCATTTTGTAGATTATTCTCTTGACCACATGGAGGATTTGATGGAAAACATGAGGGAGCTTTCTCAATCTCTGATTCTAATGTCTGCCTTCATCAAGTGCAACCCATGATTCTTTAGTATTCTCATTTGAATCTTCCTTTTTTGAGTGCTCTCCTTCAATGACATCAAGAAAATGTCTTTTTTGCAATACTTTTCTTGTTCTAAGATGAATACCATTGAGATCAAGAGGATATGTTAGGAAGTGTTGTACCCCAGCATTGTAAGTGGGTTAGGCTACTTCCTTATGTGGGTTTGGAAATTGTGTTACAGGTAGTTGAGTAGGAGTGGATATTTGAGATGGATGTGATGGAGGTGGATGGTAGGTATAATATGGAGTTGGGTATGGAGGGTATTGATGAAACAATTGAGGATATTGTGGATTTCTCACATAAGGTTCTTGCCAACCTCGCTGCCAACATTGGTTTATGGGTTGAGATGGCCAAGGTTGCCAAGGAAATGCCATTTTCCAATTACTTTGATATGGATGTGCATTATCTTGAAATTTTGAATTAGTCTCTTGCATCATAGCAGGTTAACTAGGCTTCCATAGTCTTCTTGGAGCTACATGACATAGCTACTCTGGCGATTGACTTACTCCATTGTCCTCTTGGTAAACTTCCTTCAACCTTGGTAATGATGGGAAATATTTAATAGCATGTGATTTTTCATGGACAACACAAATATCAACATACTCTTTTTCCTCATACTGCATTCTTAACATTTCTACTTGTTCATGTAGATTGATAATAATTTATTATTTAAGGTCATCAAACAAATTTCCAAGTTTAGCTTGACTTACCAATCTCGATGTTGATTGCCTTACGCTTTCCCTTCCTCTTGATATGCGATTACATGTTTCACAAATTTATTGAATTGATAATTGGTATACATCACCCTTACTCATGATATCAAGGAGATCAATCCACTCATCCCTAATTTTTCTAAGTAGGAGGGTTTTTAGTGTGTCACATCCTAAATGATGTAATTTTTCCCTCTTAACATTTTACATGAAACTCTCTATTAGATCCTCCATGCTCTCATCTTATTTTTGATTCATTGTTAAGGATTTCTTTTTTAAGATCATGATCTTTATATTTTTCTAGAAATGACTTTTTCATATCATTCCATGATAATATTGAATTAGTCCCTAAACTCATGAACATTTAAGAGCTCTATCCTTCAATGTTGTTGAAAACAATCTCAACCTTTGAGTGTTTAGTAAGTAACCATAAGATCTACACAAGATTTCAAATTCAAAGAGAAAGGTGTCTAGATCCTGTGACCTCATACCATGGAAGTTGGGAAGGAAATATGGAGGGAGGTTCTTCATATGAACACTGATATCGATATCTTGAAAGGGAAATCTAAGAGGATCTTCTTTATTTTTATCATCTCCATCCATTTCTTCTATATTCTCTACCACCAATTCTTCTTATACCTACAAAAGCGGATGGTAATGTGGTTCTTACTGCACCACATGATCTAATGGGGGGGTTGGCATTGGAGAAGTATATTTTTTTGTTTTTTGAATAAGAATGCTAATGCAATGCAATTTTCTGTTTTTGAAACGAAATATTCCTAATGCAAATATTTTTGTTTTTGCAGAAAATAAAAGAAATGAATCAACTAGGGAAGAAAATAATGAATACTTTGACACCTCCCCAACAAAGGAGAAAAAAAGTGATGAGCCCCAGTATTGCAACAAGAATGCTGCAACTCCCAAGACTACCAACTTAAATTATCAACCTAGGGTTCATAAAAACTTAAGAGGTGTTGACACTATATGTGCAGCATACAGTGTGTACTTGTTTCGTTGATATGATGTAATATAATGAATTTCATCAAATAAGCCTAAACTAATTGAAAAAACGAAAATGTTACTTTGAAAAGAAATTATTCCTAGGCAAGAATAAAAATTTGTAATTGAAATCCTAAGAGCATGAATTCACATAAATAGATCTAATCTACTTTGTAAAAAGGCATGTCCTTATTGGTGTTTATTCTTCCTCAATCATGGTTTTAGAGCCTAGCGGTCATGATTCAAGACTAAGAGACAAAAACCAATATTGTGGAGAAAATATGGTGATGTTTACATGTGCTACAGGAAAAACTTAATTGCTACAAGAAAAACATAATTGCTGCAGTAGGAGATAATTAATTGAATGACCAAGTAAATCAAATGAAAATGGGATGGGATTTTTTTTAATTAAGTAGGATTCCTTAGGATTCCATTCCAAGTGGAATCACTCCAAAATACCCATGTTAACACGTACTAAACAATAATAGAAATTTACTACTCTAAAAACTATAAATTCTAGAACTAGTGAGCTAGTTAACCTATCAAATTCCTAACCTAATCAAGTGAAAATTAATTGGGGTAAATTTTGTTATTAACTTGAATTTTTTTATGACCTAATAAAAGTTTAATAATCTAAATTTAAGCTCATTAACATGTTCTAAAAAATAGCAAAAAATTACTACTTTTTTCTACAAGGGACTTCCACAAATTATAGCTTTGTGAACTAGTAAACCAATCCAAGTAGCTAAATGATGAATATGACTTTTAAAATATATTATAAGGATGCATCATGCTTGTGACTCTATCAGAAACCTACAAAACAACTCACTTCAATAGTTTAACATAATCCTACAACAAAAGAAGCATCAATACTAAATGCGGAAATAGGAAAAACAAGAATAAGATATGCATGTGAATAAGAAGTGAAAAGAAGATAGGAAAATTATACAAAAGGGATATGAGGATCTTGGGATGGCCAAGCCCAAGGATAATCATATTCCTATGAAGGATACCAAGCTTTAGAAGCTACAAATGGCACCAAAGTTCATTATTTGAATCAATCCAAGTACATCCCTAGTAGAAATGAAAGTGGAGCTGCAAAATTACAAAGTTATGACGAATCATTCTCCTTGAAAGGAGGAAGATTTCCCCTCCAAAATCCATCAAATAGTCGACATGGTTCCTAACATTAGGGATCAACATTAAATGGCATAGAACACATCCCTAGATTTTCCCAATCTTTGGAGCTCCTAAATTTGTTAATAATTTCATGATATTTTGTTCATTTACTATCCAATATTGATCCTCCTATAGCAGGGAGCAACTCCCTAGATTATCTCCTCCTCCAAATCTTCATAAGTTGCCGAATATTCCCAAAATATTCCACAAAAATAAATAATATTAGGCACAAATATGCAATTACCTCCAAACCTTCCTAACGAACATATTAAGACTAAAAGTACATAATTAAGTGTAGAAGGATATATTTAATATAGCTTTTATGTGCTTAGGATAGGTTAGATGGGCCTTAATTTTTGTCTAATTTGTAGGACCATTAGAGGGGTTGTGAACTTTAGCAACAAATCTATCTTGCTCCACTAGTCCTCATCAAGGCATAATCTATGCACCATATATCCCTACTCTGAATCTTATTGTCTCCACTAAGCCCAAAGTTGACTTAGCACCATAAAAATAATACTTTCTTAACCTCAACAAGGCAACACAACATTAGGAAGTTTGAGCCATATCTTCTCTCAACAACTTTTAACAAATCCAATTTGGAGTACTCTCGAAATATTGCTTGAGATTGGTGGTGGTTGGTGATGAATTTAACAATCTCTCCTGCTTCCCTAATGATTTCCTTTATCCATGGAAATTTATTGTCGATCTCCTATAAGATCATATTCAAATTATGGACAACATAGGGTGTCCAAAATATGTGGTCATACCCCCCCCAATAATTAAACCTCCATCTTTGCAAACTGGTGCATTATCCATGATAACATGCACCATCCTATTAGGTCCTATTTGTTCAATAGATTTTATAATACCATCAACAATGAACTATGCATATTTTACCTCTCTAGAGCAATCTTCCACCTTTAAAATAATTTCTCCTTTTTGTGAAGTAGCAATGATATTTATCAATGATCTATGATTTGTATTTGTCCATCCATCTGAGACTATGGTAACCCTAGAGCTACTCCAAGGATAATTATTGGTGATAAGATATCCTCCACAAGATCCTTCTCATTTTTGAGAAACTGAATTCTGGCTTTCTCATATTTGGGCCCCTTGTACGCTTGAGGAGCATTGTTAATTTCCCTTATCATATTTTTCCATTAAGGAGAGTGAACAACATGTTGGATTGTGTAGGCTTGGACCCAATTTTATACTTAGCTATGCTAACCAAAACAACCCTACACTACCGACCCTTTCGGAAACAGTCGGCTTACCGCAGATTGCAATCTCACCCGAGGCAGTATTTGGAGATGCTATAACCCGGTTTCTGCATCTAGAAGGCTATGTGATGTAGCAACGAGGCGTTTTCTTAATCAAGGGCCCGCGTTGACCTTTGTGAACCCTTATCTTCAGAATTGCAAACTTAAATTGGTTTCTTCTTAATTATATCTATGAAGTTCACCTAAGTTTTCTAACATGCATTAGTTAACATACAAAAGTAGATCTGAACCTTTGCAATGCAATTAAATCAATATGACAGGGAATTGAATCATAGATTATCATAAACAAAGACACATATAATGATACAAATAATGCACAAAATTACTTCAAAGATGCTTTATTACTTTAGATATTCAATACATACACCTCTTTCGACCCTGCATACATAGTTATAGGGGTCCACGCACTTAGCTATGGACTTATCAAGGTCTCTGCATAGTGATCTGCAGGAGCCTTCCCCTTTGCCAAAATATAGACTCAAAATATTAGTTATCAACTATGCATAACCTTAGACTTAACTTCCCTCAACTTCCTAATGACTCCTAGATTACTCCATTTTATATGCTTTACATTACATTACCATAGTCCATGGACCAAGGACAGAGTTCATTTTTTTCTCAAAAAACCTATCTCTTCACAAAATAAGGTGCTTTGAACTACCTAAAATTGATTTTGACTCTTAACGTTCTATGTGCTTCGCTCATCAAAATTAAAAGACTTTACAATGTTCCAAAATTTGACTCAAAAATTAGACAAAATTGGACCTGAGGGTCTCGATCCCAATAGGATCCCAACACAAATGTGTGACTTGTTTCAAGTCACTCTACTGGTACGTCCTTGATGCATGCTTTTAGGCCACTAAACTCTGTCTTCAATGCCTCAAGCTCTGCTATTCACTATGTAGCGGCCTAATGAACCTCCTCGACCAACTTCTTTGTAGTTGGAATCTATACTGTTAAGCCAATGGTTCTCTATGTCTATTGAATTCATTTTAGTTTACTCTCAACAAACTGAGAGAGTTGACTAGCTTCGTTGGCCTAAGACTACGTTCTTGCTGAAGTGATTGAGGCTTTTCATAACAACTCATCTATTTGATTATGAATGACCTTCCCTTCCTAGAGTTTGGAAAATAGTTTCACAGGTGCTAAGGTCTGCATTGTTGCTATGATTTCATCAAATTGTAGCTATTTGTCCTTGATGTTTGCTTCAATCTTCTGTACATGTGGGTCCTCCTGCAACAAGACCCAAATATCCATGGTATTTTCAAAAATTTGGATGTAGTCCTTAACTGTAGCTTCTAAGACTTCCATATCTTCCTCGTGTTGCTCTCGAAATTCTAGAGGTGTTGTTGGCTGTAGCTTTATCTATAGCTCTGTGATCTACATCTACATCTCAAACTTGACTCGTTCAACCTCTGCTTTCAATTGTTTCACTATGGCTACCAGCTTGAGGAGCTTTTCTTCAGAAGATTCTTTAGCTTGTATGAGGAGCTCTGGCATCTCAATGCAAGTCTAAGTGATGGTGTCCTCTAGGTCCTACCTACGTGCAATAGCTGCCTCTCTATCCTCCATCACCTTGGTAGCTTCCTCAACTAACTTCTCATTATCACTTGATGTCATTAATCACGAAGAGTGCCCGCTCTTCTCACATTTTTAATTCAACAGATACTCCCTTGTGGAGTTCATGTAATGCTTGAATGGGAAGTGCCGCTAAGTTTAGCTCGGAGTTCCTTCCATATGGCACTATTTCCTGATCCATCATGGTAGGAAAGTGTAGAAGCCCTCCTAGAATAGGTACTATACAGACCTCTGTGGTTACCACCATCGTTGAAGGTAACATTGGTGTTGCACTTGTCGTGGCCATGCTCAATTTGATCATGCTCACTTGCACTAGTATTTATTTGAGTTCCTGTTAGACCTACGTCAGTACTACCTTGTACTGATACCCTATGTCACCCCACCATCTTGTAGACATAGCTCTTAAAGCTAAATCTAGAGCTTAGAACCTATGCGTCTCTAGAATGTCTCTGTCAAAATGGTTAAGAAAAATATTGACACCATCTAGACCATCATAATAAGGTAATTTACGTACCTTAGTTGATATAGACAGTAGAGATTTTGTAATCATATTCCATGGTAGTGTAGAGACCTCATGTAACTGATTCTGCTAGTTTTCTAGTTCTTCATCTGAGTCTAATTGGAAAGAATTGTCCTTCTCCCAATTGATCCGTCCATCTATAGTCTGATTAATCCATTCTTCGTCTCGCGCAGTGAGATTATATATGTGATAAATGTCTTCATCATTATAGTGATCATGGACTAGTTCTGTGTACCAGGCACCTTCAGCTGGATCTAATAGAACAACCACTCTGAGGCCGTTCCTTTCAAACACCGTGCTTCCCTTCTTCAAATTAATAATAACATTCATGTCAAAAACCCAATAAATCCTGAGCAATGCTGGCTATGGATTACTGTCATCAAATATTCCAATAACTTAAAAATCTATGAGCATACTGGCTCCCTCAATATCTACAGTCGCTCTGTGTAGGCGACCCATCGGAATTATCTTTTGATGGTTTTCCATGTGTAGCTGAATGAAAGACCACTACAACTTAGGTTTCCCCTTACGTTCCAATGTTTTCTTTGTCAGAACATTAGCATCAAATCCTGAGTTTAGGATTATCTGGTCCATATCAAAATCATCGATTTTTGTTGTCAACCACAATTCCCTACCATTCCTCTTCTTACTTTGGTACACCTTATTTACTACACGCTGTTCTGGTAGCGACTTGTCCTTTCTAGCACAGTTCTCTATTAGTTCTTCTAATCCCTCAACAACTTCATGCATGTCTAAATAAATGATTTCAACACTCCGAGATCAAATTTCTACATCACAGTACTCTCTTCAGATTTCTCTCTTCGTGGGACTATTGGTATATGAGTTTTAGATGAGAGGCACATGGATCCATAAAAAAATCCTTGCCTCCATAAAATTATCATTTTATTTTTGTAAGTAAAATCCAACATTCTTCTCACCATCCCTGTGAACCCATGTATCAGATACTGGCTGCTTTCCTTCTGCCTTATCTCCACCAGTGGCTATGCCGCTTTGCGTGACTATATTGACACTAAGATTGTCTTCGCGTGGTTAAAATATCATCATTTGAATGTTCTGCATTAGATTTTGGTTCTTATTTTCCCGCATATTTTCCATTAATACAACACACTCTTCTATCACATGATCAAATTTCTTACATTATTGACAAGAAGGATGTGTTGGATTCTGACAGTCATGCACAAAAATGTCCTGGTTCAACAAAGTTGTTGCAGATGATATAGCCCCCACCTCTTCCAACACCTCCTCCTCGTCCTCATGCATGTCCTTCAAATCCTATGCGAGCCATGGATGAGCGTTAATATTTCTGCACATGAGTTTGAGCTTGCATCCTATACATCGAGGTTCTGTCTATCGTCAAATCTTAGCTTTGGAAATCTCTTTCATCATGGCCAACCAATTTGAAAAATTTCGAAAATAGTTGCTTTGGTGACCACACAAAATTTTGTAATAGTTAAAAATTGTATGTTGTATGCATTCCTGATACATGGCATATACTACACCAAATTATTAGACCAACGCTTGATCCAACAACATACTTTGGTTTCAGTAGGCTTCCAATAGCCATATAGTCCCGTACAAAGGGCACTAATCCCAATAGTGGCCTATCACCTTGCACTTCGTGCACTAAACTTTAGGGTGTAGTCCTGACTCAGCCTCCTATCCCCTCTTTAGATCCCACAATTCCATATGTAGGCTTACTAACTATGGCTGGATCTGTTGGACTCCTATATTTGTATCTTGGATCGGCAAAGCCTCCAACTTCATCATGACCTCTAATGCTTTGGTTTGAGATCCAATATTTTGTTGAGACAAATACAATCTTAAATGTGGCAATAATGAAGCTATGTACCATTCCTTATGTTGTTCTTCTGAAATCTAAAGGTTATCTTGTATCAGTAAGCACTTCAACCTTTGATCCATATCCCACGTAGACTCATTAACTATCTACTTCATCTCCTCTATTCTAGTAACACATTGAGATCTTGATTTCGGCTTTCTAAATTCTGGATTCAATCCAGTCTTTGTGTCAATCAACGTAGCATTCAGATTGGTTGTACTATATTTGATATACCATGCAAGCGCTCTATCCTGTAGCATTGTAACAAGTTTCACTTTCTTCATGTCATTATCATTGATATGTTATGCCTTCCACATATCATCGACTACAAATAAAAATTGATCAAGGTCCTCTGATCCCTAATGATGAGCCTCGGTATTGCAACAAGAATGTTGCAACTCCCAAGGCTACCAACTTTAAATTATCAACCCTGGGTTCGTACAAACTTAAGAGGTATCAAAACTATATGTGCAACATACAATGTGTCCTTCCTTTGCTGTCATGATGTAATGGAGTGCATGTACTGAAATGAAACCCTAAACTAATTAGAGATAATGAAATGAAGTGGAAACCCTAACCTATTGTAAGAGATAAAGTACAAGGAAAGAAACATATTTTAGTTTCATAAAGATCATGAACTATATGTAAAAGAAACCTAACTTAACCCTATTTATCTCATGTGATGATTCAAACTAACTGAGCATGGAATCTGACTTAGAGAGTGCTAGTTGCTGTGTGCATGAATAAATATAAAATAACGTTTTCCTTTTTATCTTTTTACTTGAAAAATGTAAATGCTAATTTTCCTTGGTTCTTTGGCAAGGAGACAGGTGTGGAGGAAAATGAGTAAAATGTTTAGATGGCTTGAACGGAAATGAGGGGCCTAATGCTAGCTTCTAGTGATGTTTTTCTCAATTCGGGCTCAAAACATGCCACTATAGGTTTTGCTATAGGATGTCTACACGAAGTACTAGTTCCTACAGGATGTCTACAGGATCGCCTGTTTTATTACAAAAAGCAGGCCGAAAGCTTAAGAAGTTGCATAGAAGGCAGAATATAGCTTTTGAATGGTGGATAATGTAAGAATAAGGCATGGAGGTGGTGGACACTACCCAGAACTCAAGCAAGGGCTTCAAGATGGGTAGATTTCTTCAATGGACATGGGTGGATGAGGTGTGGTGAGGTCTCCCTCAAATGAAGATTCTCCTAGAACAACACACATTATTATCTGCATCTATCAACAAATTCCTCTACACATGGGAAATATTTATTAAATAATGGAAAATTACTAGTCTAAAAATCTAGAAATTCAAGAACTAGTGAGCTAGTAAATCTATCAAATGCCTAACCTAATCAAGTGAAAATGCAATGGGGTATATTTTTTTATTAATTTTTTTTTTTTGTAATTTAATGCAAGTGTAACCAACTCTATTGAATCTCATTAGCATGCTTTAAAATCTAGCAGAAATTTATTGTTCTTTGTTACAAAGGAGTTCCAGAAATCTAGATTTGGGAATAAGAAGACTAATCCAAGTAGCTCAATGATTACTATGAAATTCCATATATTTTCAAAAGATTAAATGATTCTTGTGATCCTACAAAAGAAATTACATCAACCATTTAACCCAATCCTACAACAAGAAATCATTAATACTAACTGCAGAAGTGGAAAGAGGTAAGAACAAGAGATGCATGTGAATAAGAAGTGAAAACAAGAAAACAAAATGATACAAAAGGGCTCTAAATCTTCTTGCATGGCCAAGCTGAAGGAAACCCAAAGCCCTATGGAGGATAACATGATTTATAAGTTGAACATGACACCAATTTTCATTATTGTCGTCAATACAATTACATCCCTGCAAGAAAATACAATGGAGTTGCAAAAATACAAGTTCTCTCCATAAGAAGACTAATAAAAATCTCTCCCTAGAGGAAAATTGGACTTTGTACTTGAAAAAAATGGTTAGGAATTATTCACCATGAAAAGAGGAATCTTTCCCCACCAAAATCCCTCGATTAGTGGATCTGGTTCCCAATACTAGGAATCTACATTAAATGGAAGGGAACACATTCTTAGATTTTCTCAATCATTAGAGTTCCACAATTTTTGCTATAATTCCATAGTATCTTGTTTATTTATTATTTAATATTGATCCTCCTATAGTAGGGAGCAAGTTCCTAAATTATCTCCTCCAAATCTTCATAATCTGCCTAATATTCTCATAATATTCCACAAAAATAAATAATATTAGGCACAAATATGCAATTATTCATAAACTTTCCTAATGAGTATATTAAAGTTAAAAATACATTATCTAAGGAAGAAATAGAGGTTTAATGTGCTGAAGGATGGTCATAGGCCTTAATTTATGTTTAATTTAGAGGCATGAGCATTAATTTATGTCTAATTTTGAGGCACATCATACCCACCTACTGAATGTGTTACTCATCCATTGAGCAACTTAGTGACCTCATTCTGCCTCGCTCATGGCCCTGGTGGCCTCTCTCTTGTGCACCCCTCAATCCTTTCTTTTAGGAATCTTCCTTATAAGTTCTGCAAGGACAAACCAAAAAATCTATTTGTGCCTAGAAAAATCATTGTTTCTTGAGAACATTAGCTTGCTTTCTGTTAGGGTCCTATAATAATAGGATTCATAAGTTTGAATTGGCTATAGTTAGTCTTGCAATATTTTACATACCTTTTCTTTATGCAAAATGTTTTCCATATTAAAAATTAAAAAATATAAAGAGGGTATGTCCTAAAAGAAATATCAAAGACAAAAATAATAAGAAAAGATCAAAAAATGAAAAAATATGATCCCCAAACAAAAAAAAGATCATGAAAGTGTGCAAGTCTAAGTTCCACTACTTTTTAATTTATTGTGCAAAATAATGGTTGTGTGTAACTTGTCATAAATGACACAACCCATGAAAGTCAAACTGTTTAATCTTGACTAGTTCATGCTTTAAATTTCATGTTGATAGTTAGAGAATAAAGATCTAGCCAAACTATGTAATCTTGGCAGATCAGGTAGAGAAATAAAATGTGCTCAACAACTTAATTTGAGCCATTGGAAGATATAAGGTTAGAATTACATAGTTTTCTTTTCAAAATAAAAAGGAAAGAAAGGGTCTACTAGTTTAAATGCACCCAATAAAATGAAGAATAAATGTTAGGGTAAGTAAAAGGTAGGTACAAGAAAGGTTGCAGAAGTAGAAGGTTATTAAAGCAAAAGCACACTTATCATGCTTAATAATATGTTTCAGTGGGCATGAGCAGTTATGAAAGTGAAAGGATGTTCACAAGATAATTTAATTAACTTCCCCTCATTTCATTTCACCCCCCATTACATGATTACTAATTTCCCCATTATCCCTTCATTTCCTATTAAAATAACCTTTTCCCTTGATTTTGACCCTTACCCATTGGTTTCACACATTTCCCTAGCAAATTACCCTCCAAAGGTCATTTCCCAACCCAAAACCCCTTTTCCCTAGTTTGGAACCCATTCCCATTTGAAAAAATAATTTTCCTCTTATTAATTTCCCTATTTTATCTAAAAAACCCATATAACCCCCCTTGTCCTAAGTTTTATTCCCCCCTTCACATTATTTAATTAAGCCCCCCAAAATCACATTTTTCCCGACAAAACCCTTTTAACCCACCGCCCTTGGTGTGATTAACAAACCTGCCACATTCAACCCTGGTCCCACTCCATTAACCTGCACATTATATTTAATCCCTGCTTTATTCATTAATGAATTACAGTTAAGTGTAATTAGTCCCCCTAGGCCCCACAAATCTCCGCCCTTATTCCCTCCATTCATTTCCACCGTGCAACAACCATTAGATCTTGCACCCTCATATTTAATGGCGCGCATCCATATCGCGCAGACTCCCTTTCTGACCTTTACCCACTCAAGAGCATGCGACATTCGTGGATTTGATCGGGCCCTCTTCAGTTACGTGAAAGCTTTAGGTGAACTGACATGCTCTCAAGGAAAGACTACTCGACTACCAAAATTGGTGTGATGGACCTTGAAACTACCTCCGCACCAAAATCTGAAACCACCCAGTGTTCATTATGAATTTCATGCCAAATTTTAACTATTGCCTATTAAAAAGCCGAAGATGCTCATTTTCACCCTTTTCGCTCATTCGCTCTGTGAAATCTTTCTAAGCTTTCCTACACCACCCTAAGCCTCTAAAACTGAATTTCACCACCAACTACCTCCAGAACACGCTTCGAACACCCAATTCATCCATTCAATGCACAAGTGAAGCCAGAGTACCCTCTATAGCTACCATTGAAACCAGTTTGCAGCCTATACCACCATTTCCAGGTATTTTTGACAAGAAACCAGAATGTCCCTTTCAAATTTAAAAACATACAGTGAATTCAAACATTAAATTAATTGATTTTAATTTATTTTCCTTAAATTGAGAGTATTTCCCCTTGAATACCCAAACCCCTCTTTTCTGACCTGCAAACTGCCCTTTCACTCCACCAGAGTTGTAAAAGCTTCACTTCCACAAGCTTTATAAGCCTAATATCCACATTTTATCCTAAAGATGGCTGCCCAAACCTTTTTGAATGTCAGACTTGTGTCAACCCCTCACCTAGACATTGACCATTCGGCCCTAGTAGATAGGGATTTCCAAATGAAATACACTGCAACTCCAACCCACCTTCTGAAGCTCCATTGCTGGAGTAAGAATATATTTTTGAACCATGTATATGACATCAACCTTTGGGAATCCAATTTACCCAAATACACATTCCCAAAAGTTCACCCTTTCCTTGATATTGTACATTTTTGTCATGCCTGTTATATCCCTAGCCAAAGGGCTATCGTTGCACCAAACCAAGAGTTGTTATTCACCATTACACCTGAGTCAATCAACCAAATGCTACAAATCCAATCTAGCCTGAATTAGACCCCTCTATCCATTGGAAACCTATTGGACTTATACATCACATTAGACCAGGTGAAAATCAAGCAAATATTCCATAATTTCATCATTGAAGACCACCATACTCCTACAGATACCCCACCCTATGCTGCCAACATTTTCTTAGAAAATGGCAGACACGCAATCACCATAGTCTCATGCATCCTAGGATACACATCAAATGAGCATGTGGGTGAGGTCATCCTAGCCTTCCTGTCCATTTTCACTCCAGGCAATCCTCCTGCTATCATGTATGATTATGCTCAGTTCATTATAGACAAAATGCATAAACAACTCACCATACTGCCCATTGAAAGAGTTTTCAAATACTCTTCACTGTTGTTTTCTTATGTTTTTGTATTACCAGACAAAATAAGTTCCATGTTAGCATCCAAAAGTTGGACACCAGGGGAAAGGAGAGATGAATGGTCTACTGGACACCCTTGGTCTAGAAGTTCTCTACAACATTCACCTACAAAGACTTCATAGATTCCTTTGTGTATCCTATCATGAACATGTTGACTTCTAATACCCAACCTAGAATCAGCCAATACATCAAGAGAGTGCTACAACTGGCAACGAACAACATGGTGGGAGACTAGTACCTTTACTAGAACCACTGAGATTAGAGTTTATGGCTACCACTTAGCCCCTTATAATTTTCCAAAATACCTTCCTATGAGGATATTTTCACTTGAATATTTCAGACAAATCATCAATTCAGATGAGGTCCACTTCCTATCTGCTAGGAAGAAAACCCAATTCAAGGTGAAAAATCAATTAGGCCCATTCCATTGCAACAATAAAGAGGTTGGACCAGAGGCCGATAGGTTACTACAACAGATGAAATTCAGAAACAACTTCATATGGCAATGTTATCTCTCAGGTTGGTCCCCAAAATTTGTAAGAAAAGGGAATATGGCTGAGGTAACCACAGAGCAATCTTTTAGACACAGATTCTAGCCAATCTGTATCTAGAGAGAGCTCTCTCTTTATAATTTAGCTTTGTTTTTTAGGCATATTAGGCTAGTTATGAAGTACAAGGGTTTTTGTTTTGAATTTGGATGGTGATATTTCAATAGAACAGGAGTGTAAGTCTGAGAAATTCAGTCCATTGGGCTAATGGAGTCTGTGAGGATGAACTGCTGGATATGGTTTCTTTGACAAAGGATGGTACTACAGAGCAAGGTAATCAATGATGGTATAACTTATAGGTTGGAATCGGATGAAATGGAGTCAGTGGGTGAAGGGCAATTAAAAATCCTTCATCATTTTGATAGAGGGAAAGTGAATGATTATGACCAAGAAGTAATCAATAATTTCTTAGAATTTAATCAATATGAAATAACCAGGGGAAGCAGGAGTAGTTAAGAATTCCTGTTTACCCTAATTCGGAAGAAAACATTAATAATGACAGAGACTAAACACATAATACAAACAAGCAAATTATGAGTTATTCTTTTTCTTTATTATTTAGATCATGAAACACAGATGATATAACAGACAAGAAAACTATAAAACACAAGTTAGAAGGACTTATTAATCCATAAGTTGATTCAAGAATTCTGTAACAAGTCCTTTGCTATCAATTCCACATCTAGAGAGTCCAGCAACAAAGGATTCCAATAGCTTTTATATTGAGAAAGTTTTTAGAGTTACAACGCAGTCTAAAAAAGTATTACTGACCCCAAATACTTCGAATGGGGAGGTATTTATGCAAAAATATTACAAAATATCTCAGGGATATAATATTTAGCGATGAGTTATTGTTTTTACAAAAAATAGAGACATGTAGTCTTGAAAATAGTGAAGAAATAAATGAGGAAGTAAATGCTGTTGTGATGGCTGCTCAGTTGGTGAGATATGCTGACTTTAAGCTCGGTGAGTCAGCTGGTAGTTGTTATACACTGATACTTCGTGTTGCTGCCTTGGCTTTCTCGGGTCCCTTCAATTCTGATGAGACATGCTTTGATTTATACACCTTTCCTTTGATTCTATTCACCAGCTTATAATAAATGGTGCAAAACTTTCAACTCTCCAAAGATACCAAAGATAGGTTCATAGGATTCCTAACATATCTTGCCACCACTGCTCTTATGGTAACTTATGTCTTTACAACTTTATCAAAGTCTCATCAGCGTCTATGTACCTAAAGAAGTTAGGCTGGACTGTAAAAAGATGCTTTACTTCATGTTCAATATAAAAAAGATTTTCCAAATTTTTGTAGAGAGTCTAGCCAGATGGAAGGGCCTTCTCTACTGAAGTACTTGATGAAGCATTTACTTGATCAATAGCATGTTTATTTAACCTGTGGGTGTACTCAACTTGTCTCAGTAGGCGTTCATTACTCCCCAATAGACTTGGAAAGCCCCTTTCATTCAAAACTACAAATATTTCTACAAAAGAATTTATCTCCACTTTCATGTCTTGGCACCTTCTCTCCAAATTTTGCATTAGGCTTCTCATGGTTAGAACTCTTTTGATTGTCAGAATGGTGTCTGTTCTGTCTCTGATGTCCAGTGATGCTAGTTCTTCACTAGTCTTGGTGTTCAAAAATGTAGTAGCCCATTGGCATGTTCGGGCATATGTCCCAATAAGGCTCTAGCCTTTTGAATTTCCACCTGGGTTGCTGCCATCAAGTCAATCTGCTCATATATAACCTAAATAGATCTCCATATATTACTAATGGATTGATTGATGTTGGCCCACAAAATGCCTTTGATTTCTCCCAGAGGCTTATCTAAAGAGAGGTCCTTTTCCAAGACTCTTACCTTGTTCTCTAATGCCTTGACCTCTTTTGCCTTTTCTGCCACAGTCATCTTAGATTTGTCATAGCTTATATCTAGCTTTTCCAATTTCTCTTTGGCGTCTTTCAACTCTGACACTTGGATTTTTAATTCCTCCATGGCTTTTATTAATTGATTTGTGGTCATTGTGGTACTACTGCCTATTGTTGTTCCTAGGGTACTGTTGATGCCTCGCAAATAATTGCAACAACATCGGGGAAAACCACCCGATCTAGACCTTAATGCAGCTCCTTTTTCGTTTGGTATGGTGGCTCCGATTGGAGATAATGGGACCAGTTTCCCAATGATGAATAAAAAGGGGATGGATGAGTGATTGGTTTTCTAATAAGTGGTAATGGATGAATGAATTAATCTAAAAAGAAAAAATTCAAATAACTATTCTACCGTGGGAAATTTCTATTCTTAAGTGCAACATTTGATAATCTCTATTCACTAATAAGCATATAGATGACTCTATTTGATAAACAAAGACATTCATTCATATAATAATTGCTTTGTTCAAATAGTTGAACACAGCAATTAATAAAACATTGTTACACTTGTCTTTTATATATTACTGATACATGTATGACTAAAAGAAAAACATCCTTTAAACATCCAATAGTGAAAAATATAAAGAATGTTGTTGAAACACATACATATATTCAATAATAGCAAGAGTAATCAAATAACAATTCACATAAAAGAATGAATTCAGATCATAGATAGTAGTACCATATGCGCTGCAAATCATTCCCAATATCAATCGCAATTCAAATTCCTTCTTTCAACTCAGAGATACTTTCATATAAAGGCAATAGTGCACATCCACATAAAAGCTTCATTGTCAAAAATTGGAATAATTGGCCCAGTCTTTATAAAAAATATACTTGAAGTACATTAGTGCAACTTCCAGGTTTGAGTCTTATACAAAAACTGAGGACCCTTTCTAAATGCATGAAAGGGTTTATAAATACTTAATTAAAATAACTAACTACAAAAATAAAATGTTATTTAATTGGTACAACTAGATCTTGAATATCTTCTGCACAACAAGTTGGTAGTCGGCAACATGATTCATCACTCTGGCTGTTTTCCCTTTGACCTGAGTTGGCATATCGCTAGCATCGGTTCCATTTCTTGAGGGCGGCTGAGACGAGAATGGAGTTGAGCCGAGTATGTGGCATCGTGTATATTGGGAATGATACAACCGATTGCATCTGTTAGACACTTGAGGGTAGCTCTCTGGCTATATGGTTTTACTAGGAACAACCAATAGGTGTCCCAAGTTAAACTTTGAATACCTGCAATTAACCTTCCATTCTTTTCCAGCTCCTGATAACATGATTGCTCCAATGTTTTAGCTGATAGCAAATTACCTGGTGTACATTGCGAAATCATATTACATAAATAGAGAGTGTTGTTAATTAACTCAATCAAATTACTTGTGGATAATTTGCATCTAGAAACTTCTCTCTCTGCCTTCATCAACTGGGACTACCATTCCAAGAATAAGATTTCCTTATGTGATTCTAGGATTTTGGGCAAATTTGTTGCTTGTCCCTCACTGGTATCTTACCAAGTAAGAAAATCTGTTAAGGTCTCATTGGCCTGCTCTAAGTCCTATCTAGCATCAACTCTGTTTGTAACAAAATAATTGCCTGGTGTTTTTCATTTAGTGAATTACTCACTTCTGATGCCTTGTCCATGGTGGATGCTGAATAGGCTCTGGCATACTGGGAAAGCTTTGTTAGGTCATCGGAAGGATAAAACTCCTCTTTCCAAACTACGTCGGTTGTTTCTGTTTATTTTGGGAACAGGGAAGGTTGATCAAGCATTCTCCTTTTCCGCTATCTCTTTACTACGACCCTGTGTTTTGGGCTGTAAAAGACATCTAATGGAGGTATATCCTCCACCTGCAAAATGATTTGATACGAATGATCTTTCGGAATTATTTCTAAGTCTGTAGTAGGGGGTAGGCCGCCGGTTCCTTCACTTGGAACCTTTTTTGACACTGTATCTTGTGTATCTGTTGCTTTGGGTGTATCGACATCTTTTGAGCTTTCCAGATTGCTTATGATGGAGTCAAATTGCTACCATTCTTGGAGCAATTTTGGATCAATCTGGGAATCCACATTCACATCTTTACTGCCCTTATCCTGCTCCTTTTTCTGTTCCTCCCCATGTATTTTCTCCTGCTCTTTCCTTTGTGCTTCCTCCTGTTCTTTCCTCTGTACGTCCTCCTGCTCTTTTCTCTAGAATTCCTCAAGAATTTTTGATGTAGCAAGGGGTTCGTTGGTGAGTTTCTATTCAGGCTCACTTGATTGTGTCATCGGGGCAGTAGCTAGTAAATCTAGAGGTAGATTTTGCAACCTCTGCTCTCTGAGTTTGTTGAATTCTACTAACCGTTCGTCGTGATATCTCATTTTAGCTAGTGTTTGGACTTGAAATAATGACTCCGCTAAATAAAATAGGTCATCAAACTCATCTTCTTTATGTTCAAACTTTGTGAGTTTTGCCTGTTCAAGTGCATTATAGACGATTTTTCTTGGGTCAAATCGCCTATTAGGAAGGGTGGTGAGATTCAACATATTTATCTTTTCTGATTATTTGTCTGCATGCTTATAGTCATGCAGAGTGTAAACACCACAACTTAGAGGCAAAAGGAGGCCAAACTTGCTTCTTTGAATTCCTTAGAGTCTTGGTTGCTCCTGCGGACATAATCTGATAGGCTATTTCTCTAGCCAATAGTTTGTCGGGTATGTACAAGGGAAGGACATGAGGCCTGGCAAGGCTGCCGAAAAGCCTTATGTATGTAAATTTATCCTCTCTGAACCAGTTTCCTAGGGCGGTTAGGTCAATCTCTACTTGTGAGGAAATATTCGGAGTAGGCTTGTCAAAAATTGCATAGTAAATGGGCAACATAAAACCATTACAAACTTGATACAAGTGGTCTTTATAATGGGCTTTCCACAACTTCTGGTGATAAATATGAATCGGCATGGGGTGTTGTGGAGTCCATATCCACCCCAGCACAGGAAATTCGGAGTTGAAACAAAGAGTATCTAAAATGTAGGCACTATAATAAAATGGAGGAATAGACCTATCGGTGATGCGAGTTTTATTTCTAAACTCAAGAATAATAATGGCTAACTTATCATATAATATATTTTCCCAATCCATTATCTCGCTATTGACTGCTAATTCCATTAAAGGAACCGTCTCTATTGAGAATTTTGAGGAATCATGTAATCCCCAAATCCTACACATCATCGCCCCAGCGTAACAATAAGGAGAACATAATGAATCAATAGAGTACTTACCCGAGGATTCATGCTTGTGTCTTGCAGGGTTCTGTCTCCATTCTTGGATAGATGCTGATTCAGTTTCATTTTCATCTCTAAACTTCTCCAGAAATTATTTGTTATACTTCTTCTGTGGTTCAGGCAAATGGTACATTTGTCTCAAATCATTAGGTTGAAACGAACCGAAGACTCTCCCGTCGATTGTGCAGAATGTTCAATTTGTAATAGGGATTTCCTCAACTGCCCACCTCACTACATCTGTATACGGAAGAATTTTCTCTTGGGCCGCTATTCGGTGTAAGTAGGAATCGGTTAAATCCTTTAGGGTAGCTTCCGACTTTCAGGTTGACCCTGCTGTAGCTTGTACTAATACTGTTTCAGGCTCTTCAGCGTCAACTAGATTATAAATGCTTTGCCAGCTAGTGTTGCCGAGGCCAAGACAGGTAGTGTCTGAAATCAATCCTTTTTTACTTAGTCCTGGATTGGCGGTAGATTGTCCTGTCACTACGGGAGCTGAAGCTGCTGCAAATATTTTGGATTTCTTCCCCATTTGGCTTAAATTGGTTTCTTCGGAGGAGCTCTGCATAGGAGATAAAATGAACATAATACAAAGACTAGGTGGTTCGAACCAAGTATGAAAGAGTTATATCAATCAATGAATAATGAAGGATTAAAATAATATTGTCGCGGATACAATCTCTAAAGAGATTTTGGCATAACTTCTCGATTAATTGGTCACTTAATCTTGTCAATCATTTAAATGCTCATCATGTCATTTATTCTCCGAATAATTCATTTAATCGTGGCTTTGATTTTTTGGCAGTTAATCATAAGTGGATCACTATCGGGAATAGAAAGGATTTTAATAATAATCTAACATAATATACTCAAGCCTTTTCAATCTTTTTCGAAATTCGCGCTTAGCTTTATAGCAATCGGAATCAGAGAAATGCTCGAGTAGTTACATTTGTGTCATTGCAAAATCCCTGATCCCCAATGATGATAAAGCTAATTCACATCGGGATTTTTAGAAGGGTGCCTTTAATGTGTGTATGTTATATTCCTCGATTGCCAATAGCGACATTGCATCAAAGAAAAGAGAGAGGGCCTTTTGTTACACTCGCTTACCTTTCCCCATATCCGATAGTTATTCACTTGTCGGATCGGGGCAAACCAATGGGTCTTTTTGTTATGCATCCTTTATTGTTGCGATATGCGATCTCAGGATCACTTTATCACAATAATAAACAATTATTTATTTATTTTATAAGACCGATTTATGTTTATTCAAAAGGTTTATAGTGTATTGTTTCTTTCGGACCTTTTGAGGAATGATGAGTTGATACCAATTTTATTCATAAATCTAAAAGGGACCCATTTCATATTATAGTTGAAGGTAAAATTTTATGAAATGGGGGGTTGTTGTACAACACAACAGGTACCTGTGGTGATTTCTGCTGTTGATGCTAGGACAATGGGAGGCAGTGTTTTTATACCTGTAGGAGGAGCATTTGTGACTGATGGAGCTATTTCAGGTGGCTGGGAGGATGACTCTCCCTACTTTTCTCTTATTGATTTCTCCAATGCCTGCTTTGTCTCACTTAATCTTTGATTCATTCTCACCAGCAAGTCCATCATGTCCTCCTCTTCTTTTTGCTGCACAACCTCGGTAGTTTGTGGCTGCATAGTAGAGGGCAGCTTTAATTTTTTCTTGAAGGCAGCAATGTCCTCTTCCTCATTATTTATCAAAGCCTTTATACCCTTGGCGTCTTTGGGATCATGTCCCAGTTCAATAATAATATCTTCCAAGGACTTTATCCTGTTGTCCTTGGCTAAAGAAGATGCCTTCTCCATATCTAGTTGAGAAGAGGTGTTGTTCAATGAGTTCTGCAATTTGTGAGCCAACATTGCCTTATGTACCAATGTGGAGTAGACCATCTCTCTAATTTTCTTGTGTAACTCTATCTGGTCCATAGGATGAATGTCTTTGGTGACAACGTCTAGATTTTTTCTAATATATTCAGCTGTTGATTGTGACTGCTGCACTTTAGGCTTAAAGTGGCTCAAGATTATTTTACCTTCTTTAATGTCGTATGCAGACATTAACCTTTTCTGGTTTGTGGGGGTCATTTTGAGAAATTGATTATAAAGTTGCAGCCTCATTGGGTCATTCTAGGCTTTTATATCTATGGATGTTCTTTTGGTATCAGAACCTTGCCTGCTTTGCAGCCTAGTGGATGAAACCTCCACACTATGCTACCTTTCTAGGTCCTGTCTGTGAAAGCTGGTGGATGTTTGTATCACCGGGGATATCTGTGGGTTGGTTGCCCTCTCACCTCTTAGACTTTCTATTGTTTCTTCAATGATTTCCTCTTCAGATAGAGGATCAAGTCTTTGCCTTTTTGCCCTTGGTTTCTCTGCTGGTCCACTCATAGGTGTGCCTTCTTCCCTGTCTCTTTTCTTTCCTTTTTCCTCATTTAGAGGAGTATGTAAAGCTGGTACCTCTGGTGCTTTGGTCTGGGCAGGGAGAATTTTCCCTTGGTCCTGTTCCTTTGATACTGCTAGCTGATTTATCATTGCTTGCTATTCTGTGCTTGCTACTTCCTTGCCCTTTGCTCACCTTGTACCTGGTGCACTATAGAGGTTGCTGTGAAGTTCCAACAGAGTATGTAACCACTCTAGTTTGTTGGGGTGACTTGAAAAATACCTCGAATATAGAGGCAAACTGGGTAAATGTAGGTTGAATAATGTAGTGCGGAGCGCGCTGCTAGACTTTGCTGGTCTGGGTGGCAGACTGGAGCTTTGGCAGCTGCTTTGGACCTAATTTTCATGCAACAGTCTCGTGAAAACAACAAGTAAAATGGGCTAAAATGACAGTTTTTACGAGTTTTTAACAAAAATTTGGCTTTCGGGGGTTTTTGGCACTTTTTGGTTAGATGACATCAGCATGACGGGACACCTTGTCACGTAGCAAGGTACGGAATGTTGACTCAGTAGTGATGCAGCCATGATGTCAGCGGGCGAGGTTAGCGAGAGGGAGGTAACCGATATCGGCCTA
Organism: Pinus taeda; assembly: GCA_000404065.3. Classification (NCBI taxonomy): domain Eukaryota; kingdom Viridiplantae; phylum Streptophyta; class Pinopsida; order Pinales; family Pinaceae; genus Pinus; species Pinus taeda. The sequence goes on from APFE030250061.1 coordinate 303,256, forward strand.
CACCACTTTTCGGCTCAAGCGGTTTTGGGCAGAGGGGCAGCGAGCAATGCGAGAGGGTGACACGCATCCATGGTACTGGCGCGGTACCACCAGTTCCTCGGGCGTTAAAGTACTGCAGTGGAGGGCGTCGCAATATTAGTGTGGGCTGTCCAATGGGAGAGTGTCGATCGGATGGTTGGCACTCATTGGATGGGATGGAGGGTTAGGGCGTGGGACCCAATATAATAAAATCATTTTTTAATGGATCGAGGTTAATGTTCTAGGTCCAGTGTTTGGTTAGAATGAACCCGGATGGTTAATTACTCGAAGGTTTGTGCGTGGAAAAGGGGTTCTTAATAGGTTTCAGAAAAACCTATCAATCCCCTGCTTTATATGCGGTAAATATGGTTATATTGTAACCGGGGTGGGGATATTAATATTTTTAGGGATGTTTTAATGTATTTTTCAATACAATACGGGAATAGGTAAGTTTTTATTCGGGAGCTAATATAAATAAAGTTAATGGTTAATATGGATTTTAAAAGAGCAAGCGCTAAGTCTAGTATCAAGAAACTTAGGCTAAGGAAACGAAAGAGGGTTTTACATAAGAAATGTGGCTTCTTTGCCTAAAGCAAGAATGTTGTTTTTCTTAGGCTTTTTCATGAAATGGAGTGATCTAGGAGTATTGAGAAGATCTCAATATCCTTGGGGGAGGTTAGTAAGTGATTTTGGGAGGGGGGTGAAGGGAAGTTAGTCATGCTTCACTTGATTTGTAACCAAACAGATGCCATGGTGCTTATGATATCAATTAGATGAACATCTTTGAGAAACAAAATTAACCATAAGCATGTTTCTGCAACACCAAAACTGCCTACCCAACCTAATGTATCTAACATTTTTTTCTTCTTTTTCTATGGGTGCACTTGGACTAGCAGACCCTTTCAATCTTCATCTCTTTTCATTGGAATCCTATCTAAATCTACCTTTATAACATCCAAGGGATCAACTTTAACTATTGAGCTCCTTTGCTTCTCTACCTATTTATTTACCTGCCAAGATTGAATAGTTTGTTGAAAATAATACTGTGGGGGGGAGGAATCAATATTATCTAGACCTTTTACCAAATCTTCCTTATTTATACTTTGAATTATTTTTGCATATCAGTACCATAAAATAATGATCATGAACAAGAAAAACAAACAGTCACATCAAAGAACACCAGATATAAGGTGGAAACCCAATGTGGGTGAAAACCACCTGTCGCAATATGTCTCTATCTTCTTTCAATTTAGAAACTCTTTTACAATGGTCTTGTACTAGTGCAGTCCTTTACCAGTATGCAGGCTGCAACCTGCAGAGAGCTACAACTCTCTCTCGTTTTCCAGTCTCTCTTGGAAGGGAGCTACAACCCCGTACTTCTTTTCTTACAAGGACCACTTTTCATAAATTTTCAAACTGGGTCCATATACATGAAATGATCATCAAGTACATATAAATTATAGTCAGCTGTAGTAACCAGATCAATATAACAGAACTGAACCCAGAACACCTTATCAATAGAAAAGTTCATTCAACCGATAGTCCTAAAACAGATACGCAACTTTCCTTTCTTTGGCCTGTGCTGGTACGCACTTCACCCTCTGCTTCTTTGCGTATACCCGCAGATCTCCTTCTGCTGCACTGCGTGCCCATGAACTGCTTCTTCTGTCGCGCTGCGTACAGTATTCACCGAAATGCAATATCGCGCCGCGTACTGCCACAGTAGGCACGCACCCAAAAGAACTATCGCGCCGCGTACTATTACAGTAGGCACGCACCTGAACCATTACTGCTCGGCGTACCCACGCAGTTCTCCTGTTTCTGCTCTGCGTACCCACACAGTCACCCTTCGTCTGCTCTGCATACCTGTGCAACTTGCCTTCTACTGCTCTGCATACCCACGCAGTCACCATTCGTCTGCTCTACGTACCTGCGCAACTCGCCTTCTTCTGCTCTGCATTCCCACGCAGAGGCATCGTTAAACACCTGTGCACCTTAGATTAGGGCTGAATTTGCAGATCACAGGTGTGCTACAGTTAGACGGATGCCCAGATCTAATCAAGCGCTCGGGAGGTCACCCTTTACAGATTCGCTTTCCACTTTCACTTTCATATAGATCAAGCCTTTTGAAACAATAACCCAATAGATCAGATCTTAAGATATTCAACCCAAAAGCATACTAAGCCAAAACATCTCCTTTGCTTTATATAGGCAAGCTCTTCCTCAAATCAAGGATCATGGGGCTCAATAATAATAATAAAATAAAACAATACCACGGGCCAAAACCATGATAACACAATACCGTCGGCTAAATACCAAGGGTAAAACATAAGGAACCCCACGTGTGCGTGCTTTACTACCTTGAAGTGTGTGCACTGGGGGTACGCACCTCATGAATGGGTAACCTGCGTGTCTGGACGTGGTCCCTACACAGATTTCCTGTGGGTACACATCTTCTGAATTGTTCTCCTACGTACTTCTTAATTTTCATCATATTGAGAGCCTTGCCATGGGTGTTGCCATCAAGTACAACATCTGTAACATATACCAGAAACATAATGCCAACAATCTCCCCCTTTGGAATTGATGGCAACCTCAAAAACTTCAGCGACATTCTCCCCCTTTGACATCAAGGGCAAAGGGTTATGCTCCCCCTAAGAACATGCTCCCCCTGAAAAAGAACCAGATCTGCAAAGAAGAACCATAATCCACTAGACACCATTAGTAACCAAGAAAGAGATAGAGACATATTGCAGCTATATTCAGACCAGCTTCTCCTTTTGTACATCCTCCATAATGCCAACAATGCCTTATATACTCCCCCTGAACCTGTGCCGCAACCCAGCATATGTACGCATATACCTCAGATGAACCATGCGTACAACCAACAATCAGAAGAGTCTTAACAATAAGATGATGCATCAACAACCCCCAGCTTTTGCCTGAGGTATTCAAAAGTCTCCCTGGGCAATGGTTTGGTGAGAATATCAACAACTTGTTCCTTAGAAGGAACATACTCCAGCTTGACCTTTTGTTCAAGCACTTGTTCCCTGAGAAAGTGATACTTGATCAGTATGTGCTTGGTCTTTGAATGCATGAATGGATTCTTTGAAATGCTGATTGCACTTGTATTATCACATAAGATGGAGATAGGTGGTGTACAAGTGATTTGAAAATCCTGCAAGGTCTGCATCATCCAAAGGAATTGAGTGCAGCAAGATGCAACAGCCACATATTCCGCTTCAGCTGTAGATAAAGCAATATAACTCTATTTCTT
>APFE030250061.1:341360-370386 GCA_000404065.3 Pinus taeda
AAAAAACTTCACTGTTTTCTTTAATCATTACTATTTGTGGTAAAAATATAAATGCCCAAATTATCAAGACATTCAATGTTTTTCTAGAAGAAAAGCCTCATTTTTTTAATCATTATTATTATTTGTGAGAAAAAAATAAGTCCCCAAATTATTAAGACATTAATTTACCATTAGTGAAAACTATTAAAACACTAATTTACAATTTAAATAACTTTGTATCATTGTAATCACAACTACAACTAATCTTTGGATGAGATCAGCAAAAATGGAATGCCCAAATTTAGTGAGGTAAAATTGTGGGATAGCCACTCCAAAAATAATTGGAGGTATTAAAGAAGAAACTATTCATAACATACAAAGAAGGGAAAATTGCTCAAAAATAATATTTACTAGCACAACCACATTAGTAAATGTGGTTGATATACGTCGATAGGCATATATCAATCACATGCACAACCACATTAGTAAATGTGGTTGAAAAACACCAATAGGCATTAATGGTATCTAATATTAATGACAATATTAATATTCATATCAATAAATATATAATAATAATAAGTATATTTTTATTATATTAATTTTGTTGTAATATTATATACTACTAATAATAATATATAATTATTATGTATTCTCATCTAATTATTATTTAATCATTTTAAATAATTTATTATTATTATTTATTAATATTGTTAATCATTTTTAATATTATTATTAATTATTATTATTATTTTGTATTTTTAATTAATTGATTTTTTTCTTCCTATAGTGAATTAAAGCCAGATGATTTATACTAAATCTAATGATTAATACTATAAACCCTATAAATAATATTGTACCTTAGGAATATGAACCCTTTGATATTATAAATTCAAGGGATTAGTACTACAAACCAAGGGATTATAAACCCTAAAATAATCATGGTTGACCATGATTAACCATGGTTCATTTTCATATTACGTCAATCTTGTGACAATGCGACATTGGACCATGGTTGACCATGATTTATTTTCATATGGAGACAATATTTGTCACAATGTGACATTGGACTATGGTTGATTTTCATATTGAGAAAATATTTGTCAGAATGTAACATTCGACCATGGTTGACCATGGTTATAAACCCAAGGGAACTATATTAAACCCATGGAATAATATTATAAATGTTATGAATAATATTATACACTATGAATATGAACCATTAGATTAGCAAACCTAAGTGATTCATATAATAAAACCCAAGGGATTATAATTCCAAGGGAAAAATATTAAACCCAAGGGATAAATATTATAAACCCAAGGTATATAAATCGTAAGATAAATATTATAAACCCTAAAATAAACAATGTAAACCATGGTCGATTTTAATATTGAGAAAATCTTTGTCACAACGCGATGTTGGACCCTGGTTGACCATGACTATAAACCTCAGGGATTTGTATTAAACACTAAGATTGTTGTTATAAACAATATGAATAATATTATAGTCTATGAATATGAACCCTTAGATTAATAAACCCAACAGATTGATATTATAAACCCAAGGAAATAATGAACCCAAGGGATTAATACTAAAAACCTAAAGGATTATAAATCCAAGGCAATAATATTAAACCCAAAGGATTAATATTATAAACCCAATGTATATAAACCCTAAGATAAATACTATAAACCCTAAAATAAACATTGTTGACCATGGTTTACCATGTTTAATTTTAATATTAAAACAATCTTTGTCACAATGCAACATTGGACCATGGTTTACCATGGTTGATTTTCATATTAAGACAATGTTTGTCACTACGTGACATTGGACCATGATTGACAATGATTATAAACCCCAAGAGATTTATATTAAACCCTAGTATTAATATTATAAACCTTATGAATAATATTAAATACTAGGAATATGAGCCTTTATGTTGATAAGCCCAAGGGATTAATTCTAAAACCCCAAGGTATTATAAACCTAAGGGAATAATAAAACCCAAGGGATTAATATTATAAAGCCAAGGTATATGATGGGCCTCCAAACTAGACAAAAATTAAGGCCCATCTGACCTTTCTTAGTAATATAAAGGATATATTAAATCTCTCCTTCTACACTTAATAATTGTCTTTTATATTTAATATGTTCATAGGAAGGTTTAGAGAAAATTGCATATTATGTGGCTAATATTATTTTTTTTGGCAGAATAATCAGAGAATATTGAGTAAATTATGAATGAGATAATATAAGTACTTGGTTCCTACTATAAAGTGGACCAATATTAGATAATAATGAATGAAATATCATGAAATTATTTACAAATTCTGGAGCTCCACTGGTTGAGATAATCTAGGAATATGTTTCTTACCATTTAATACAAATTCCTAATTTTGGGAACTAGATCCACTTTTTGAGGGATTTTGGAGGGGAAAAAACCTCCTTTTAAGGAGAATGCTTCCTCATCACTTTTTATAAGTATCAATTCTAATTTTCCTCTAGGGGCATGCAATTATTAGTCTTCTTGTGGAAAAAACTTGTTATTTAGTAGTTCCACTTTCATTTATAGCATGGTTGTACTTGTATCGATACAAATAATGAAGTTGCGTGTCAATTTTAGCCTATAAAGCTTAGTTCCCTCCATATTAATTTGATTTTCTATGGGATTGGCCATCAAAGGAGCCTCAAATCCCTCTTATATGATTTATTTATTTGCTTTGAATGTCTTTTTCACTTGCATCTCTTATTTATGCATTTACTTTTCATGCTTCTTTTGTTGTAGTTCATATTGGTTAAATGATTGAAGTGAGTCATTTTGCAGGTTATTTACAAAGCCACAAGCATGATTAATCCTTATAACAACTTTGAAAATTCATATTCATCATTGAGCTACTTATATTGGTTTACTAGTTCACAAATATAGAATTTTTGGAAGTCCCTTGTAGCAACATAGTAGTAATTTTCTACTATTTTTAGAACATGTTAATGTGTTTCACTTGAGTTGATTCCACTTGTATTAGGTCATAAAAATGTCCAAGTTATTAAAAAAAATCACCCCATATAATTTTCACTTGATTAGGTTAGGCATTTAGTAGGTTGACCAGCTCCCGAGTTCTTGAATTTCTAGTTTTTAGAGTAGTAATATTCTTTTATTTTTTAACATGTGTTAACAAGGGTATTTTCGAGTGATTACACTTGGAATGGAGTCCTAGGACATCCTAATTAATTACAAAATATTTCCCATCTCATTTAAATTTTATTTACTTTGGAATTCATCAATTTGTCTCACTCATGTAGCAAAGTAGCACCTCATGTATCACCTCCTATAGCACTTATGTAGCATGTGTAAAATTGACCAGATCTACTTCAAAATATTAATTTTTTCCTCTAAGGCTTGAATAATAACCCCTAGGCTCCAAAACCATGATCAAGTAAGGCAAAAAACCTCTTCAGCCTTACCTATTGTCCATTGCAATTAACCTCTGTAGTTATGGTTAATGGAGAATTTTAAGCACCATATGAAATTTGTTGAAAACATCTATATTGAATTCATTTATTGAAGAATGATTTCATTTTTCCATACATCATAAGCTATGGTTTCCATTTCCAGCAGTGTTATTTCTATTGCATAGACCAAGCTTCATTTCAATGTACCATTTATACTCTGGAAATAGGTTAATATTTACATTTTTATGAATAGGATTAAAATTTACATTCATGGAAAGTAGAATAACCTTTCCTTTCTGCAAAAGTAACTAGGATTTCCTCCCTGCAAAATTAGTTAGTTTTTGTTTCTACAAATAGAGTAACATTTCCATTTATGTAGTTAGTTTAGGTTTGGATTTCACAGAATTCACTTCATTACATTAGATCAACGAAAGAAGGAAACATTGCATGCTGCACATATAGTGCTGACGCCTCTTAAGTTTTTACAAACCCCGAGATGATAATTTTATTTGGTAGCTTTGTGAGTTGCAAAATTCTTGTTGCAATACTGAGGCTCATCACTTTTTGGTGCTGTTGCCAGGGAGGTGTCAAAGTATGCATTGTTTTCTTCCCTAGTTGATTCATTTATTTTACTTTTCGGAAAAATATACAAAAATTGCAATAAGAATATCTCATTTAGAAAACACAAATTTGCATTGCATTATTATTTTCATTCAAAAAACATAAAAAAAAAATATCTTCAATACCACAACCCCCCATTTGATCACGTGGTGCAGTAAAAACCAATTGCCATCCATATTTCCAGGTAGAATAAGAAGAGGTGGTAGAGAAGCTAGAATAAATGGATGGAGATGATGACAATGAGGAACATTGTATTGGATTTCCCATTTAAGGTACTAATATCAGTTTTCATATAAAGAACATCCCACCATAATTCCTTCCCAACTTCCATGGTATGAGGTTAGAGTATCCAAAAATCTTTCTCCTTGATTTGAAATCTTTTGTAGATCTTATGGTTACTTATCAAATACTCAAAAATTGAGATTTCTTCAGGAAACATTGAAGGATATAGCTCTTAAATGGTTCATGATTTTAGGGAGTAATTCAATAAGATTATGGAATGATATGCAAAAGATATTTCTAAAAAAATATAAAGATCATAATCTTAAAGATTAAATATTTAGAATGACTCAAAACAAATATTAGGGCCTTGATGATGTAATAGAGATATTCATGTATAATGTTAAGATGAAAAAATACATCATTTAGGACTTGCCACACTAAAAATGCTCGCTCTTAGAACAATTAGGGATGAGTGGTTGATATCCTTGATCTCATGAGAAGAGGTCATGTATACCAATTAAAATTTGAAGAAATTTGTGAAATATCCAAGCACATATAAAGAGGAAGGGAAAGAGTAAGTAAATCAACATCAAGATCGGTAAGTCAAGTTGAACTTGGCAATCTGCTTGATAAATTTAAAACAAAAATTCTTAGAAATATAAGTAAACATATATAGATGTTAAGAATGCAAAATGAGTAAAAATAAGATGTTGATATTTATTTTATCCAGGCAGAATCAAATTCTACTAAATATTTCCCATTATTGCCAAGGTTGAAGGAATTTTACCAAGAAGACAATGGAGCAAGTCAATCACCAAAATAACTTTGTTATATAGCTCTGAGAGGAACATGAAAACCTAGTTAGCTTGGTATGATGCAAGAATCGAATTCACAATTTCAAGGCGATGCACATCCATCTTAAAGTAATTAGAACACACCCTTTCCTTGGCATCTTTCGCCATCTCAACCCCAAAACCAATCTTGCCGACAAGATTGCTAAGGATCTTATGGAATAAATCCACAATATCCTCAATTTTTTCATCAATATCCTCCATACCCAACTCCATGCTATCCTACCATCTACCTCCACCACAACCATAACCTCAATCACATACATCTTAAATATTCACTCTGACTCAACTACCTGTAAAACAATTTCCATACCCAAACAATATAGTAACTCAACCTATTTACAATGTTGAGGTACAAAACTTCCGAACAACTCCTCTTAATATAAATAATATTAATCTTAGCTCAAGAAGAGTATTGAAAAAAATAGATTATCTTGATTTCGTTGAAGGACAACCTTCAGAAAAAGAAGTTTGAAATGAGGAGAGCAAGGAATCATGTGTTTCACTTGGTGAAGAGTAGACATCAGAATCAGAGATTGGGAAAGTTCCTTCATGTTTACCCTCAAAACCTCCATGTGCTCAAGAGAAAAATCAATAAAAAGATAATATTTGAATGTCATGGTAGAAGAGGAAACAAAAAGAGATCCAAATGTGCAAATGGACTAGAGACATCACACCTATATTGAAATATGGTTTCAGACATTCATTAAGTTGCAACAACACACTACTTCTTCAACAATTCTTGATCTCATCTCAGTCAAATAAGTTGGTCTCTCATATTTAGGTACATGTCAAAGCATATCTTTTGAGCCTACACTTGATTTTATCTGTCATATTGATGTACACATGCATCCATTGGAAGTATTCATGTACTTAAAAGAGATTTTTTATTTTCAAATAAGTTATGATGGAAACAAGAAAAAAAGAAGAATAAAGTATCAGGTGAAAACCTCTTTTTAGGGTCTTGATACCGGCTCATTCATTGAAAACCTCCATGAGGTGGTTAATGGGTTGGAATAAAGAGAAAAACAAAAGAATAAAGATCATAGGTGAAAACCTCGTTTGAGGCACGTAGTCAGATTTGCTAGTTGAAAACCTCATTGAGGCAGCTAGTAGGCTTAAGAAACAAGGAAAAATGAAAAAAAATTTCTCCATGTATTTATCTCTAATGAACACAGGTGCTCTCCAATATTTGTGAGCGAAAAAAACAAGTTATCACCAACAATTAAAAATTTGATCAAAAACCTAGTAAAAGAAAGTCAAACTTTGGATTTCTCCTCCTTTACTCAGATGCTCCAACAGGGCTAAGGAAATGTCAATCCATCACCCTGATCCATTTCCAACAACCAACCATCATTCCCAAGATTTTTCCATTCATTTTTCTCGTTGTCCTAAAGTGCTACAGTAAGGTTCTGTTTTGCTACAGGATTGTCAAAATACATAGGACATACATTTCTTTTACCATATATAAAAAAAATGAATTTATTTGTTGAGATATTTCATGGGGATATGCATATGGATGATGATAACATGCTCGAGAGATTTCAACAATTATATTGCACACTTTTTGAGAAATCGACCTCCATCACCTGCAACCACTTTTACTTTTTCTCAAGATTCGTGCATCCATTGGCTAATATTTTTTTGGGGGGTGCATAAGGATAATGTAAAAATTCTCAGAAAAGTTTAGGTCAATCCAATTTACTGTTTTGGAGATATGGATAAAATAATTATGCTACAAGAGTGTTCTAGAATTGCTATAGGAGTGACCATAATTTCTACAGGATTGTGATTGGCATAAAGAGACAGGTTAGATCCTATGTTTTCCTTGTGGGAATGAATAAATATGTCTACCACAAATTCTTCTCCATCTAAAAATTCATCTTTGTCCATGAACAGACTCCAATTTCACCCCTTCTTCCATTACTTTCACCACAACCAATACTTTTGATCCTTTTCCATAGTTTGATCATGAATTATCAGTGTTTTAGGAGGCATTATATAAAGGATATTGTTTTCATATAATTTTTTTTTTTTATCATTGCTATAAGATGAAATGCATTCGTGTAGAAATCTGTAATTACTCTACAATACCACAACTAAGAGCACTAGAATGAAGAACTAATTATCATGAAGACATTGGAGAGTCATTTCCTCAATTTTGGGCAGCTACAGGACCTGTGCAAAGCTACTACAGGATCATTGTTCATCTCCAACAACAACCTTTGATCCATATTCACACATATATTTTCCTGACATGAATCATGGAACTTCAATAAATAATGGGAAGATTCCATCCAATGAAAAACAATTGATGAAAGTGACATTTTGTATCTCAAAGAGAATTCCAACAACTTCATCAATATTCCAATAGCATCTTGCAAGCATGAACAAGTCGATCATTGGCTACAACATTCACATCATGAGCATCTCAACAACAAAATTTTTGATAGGAATGTGAAGCAGCAGAAGAAAAAGAAAAAAAACCTAAAATACCTCTAGATTGATCTGAAATGGGGACCTAAAGGCTTCTTGTCAGCTTACAAGAACCTCTCCCACTCCAGAGCTTAAACAATTTCCAAGATCTATGCTTATGATTGGTAATTTGTGGAATTAAAAGAACTTGAAATAGGTGTATGCTTGTGTTTTCCTTTAATTGTTAGGTGCTTTAAGTTGATTTCCTTAAACTGATATAAAAACATACAACAACAAATAATGCAAATAATAAACAACACACATAACAACAATATAATTAGGAGTTCACCCAAACCTCTTGGGCTACGTCTCCTTGAGCTCTTGTCAACTGGACTTCGCTCTGTGGGATTATGATAAATTTCTTTTACAAGTTCCACACTCAACTCCATTGGTTTACAATTGAACCTATAGGTTTAGAATACCATCTTATCCTGCTGGATCTCCATACTCTGTAGATAAATCTAGGCTTCTCTGGACTGGATTCCTTGAATCAATGCTCTGAACTCTCTTGAGCTCTAGCTTGCACCAACTCTCTCAGAATTATTTTGTTGTCTCTCAAATTCCTTCTTCTATTTTCAAGACACTTCAGACATCAACAATAGCTTGATCATTTGATCTCTTTGTTTTGTAGCTTCACTGCAGCCCATGGCTCTTAGAAGTCTGTTTTGAGCTCTCTAGCTCTGTAGCTTTGGCTCTCTAGCTAATTGGATCTAGCTCTCATCTCTCTAGCTCATCTAGATCTAGCTCTCTTAGCTATCTGGCTCTGTCCATCTAACTCTGCCTCCAACCTCTGGTGGTTCTGTCTCTACTTGGCCCTAGACCTCTGGTTGCTCTTTCGCTATCCTCCCAACCTCTAGTGGCACTCTACAAAATAGTTCGGCTCTACAGCTCTCTGTCCATCTATTCTCTACAACTCTGCTATGCTCAAGCTTCTGAGGAATCACCCCTTTGCCATCGCCCCAACCTCTAGTGACTTCTCTAGCTTTCTCGAGCTTTGCGACTCTACTGCTCTATGGCTCTCAGCTCTTTGGCTCTAACACGCTCTGTGGCAATGGCTCTATGGATCTCTATCCTTCTGCACTCTATCTCTTAGCCCAGCCGTGAGCTCTCTGAAGAGAGAACTTTGTCTGCTCACTTGCAGAGAGAGCTAGCTTCTTCACTTGGATCTCTAGCCTTGGAGGAATCCTCTGACTCTGCGGCTTCCATATGTTCCTCTGTCCCTAATCATGATGAATCATTCCTTTCTATAGCTCTACGTCTCTTTGACTCATCCTCTGGCTCACTGGCTCTTTGGCTCTGCATCTAATCCTCTGGCTCTTTGGCTCATGGCTCTGCGTCTGGCCCTCTAGCTCACTGGATCACTGGCTCTGTGTCTCCTATGACACATTCCTATTACAAAACACCTAGTTACAACATGGCATAGGTGTGAGAGAATGTTTCCAATGGAAATTAATTAGTGGCCTCTTTCCAGGACAAAATTCGTGAAAAAACGCATTCTTGGTTCCTGACGGAAATACACAGAAACAAATGGAAATCCCGACAAAATTCTTTATGTCGGAACTAAAATTTTATGCAGCTGCATCTATAAACCTGTCAGGTCTGCACATATCACAAGTCACAATAGTGTAACCCCTTTATATTGTTGCAATACCATTAGCCAATTGTCAATCACCAATCGCTGATATCGGCGCTATTGCATTGTGACATATCACATGGCATAAGGTCTTTGTTCCAATCGCTGATCACTGATTGCAATTGCATATTACATTGGCATAAGGGCTTTTGTTCCAATCACCAATTGCTAATGCCAATCACTGATTGCATATCTAAGTTGCATTTCGCATGGCTCTTTGTGCTATCTCCTTCGATCGCTGATCGTTGATCACAATCACATATATAAATGACTCGAGGTCTGTTCCCTATGCAATGGAACATTGTGATGTGATATTACGATGTGATAATTGCAATCACATATCACTGCGTCCTTCAGCCTACATAAGTCCACTCCTTTGCTTTTACTTCAATGTGATTTCCTCTAAGGAACCCTTACGTCCCATTTAAATTGCCTCCTTTTCTAAGGACATTGGGCAAATTTCTTTTTACAATAACATCTTCATCCGAAGTCCGTTTTGGTCCATCCAAATTGCCTTAGATTTAGAATGAAGAGGCCAATGCAATGATATTATTTTCAAGAGCATCTTTTGACTTTCATTTTTTAGCATTTAGAAAGTCCTTGAGGATCATTTTCTAATCATGCCTCCCCACTGGGAATTTTTTGGACCCCAAAATATTGATATACTGATCTAAATAGTAGATGAGAGTAACAACACCCTCCTATTTTAGCCTTCATGCACTTGCCTTGCATAGCTAGTGCCTCTGAGCCAAAACTCAAAGATCGTCAACACTTTCCTTCCTGGATGTGCTTGTCCTCTGGTTGAAAATTGTCTTCCTCCTTGACTTCATGCAAAACTCCTACTGAGAAGGTTACAGTAGGTAATTTGAACTTCTCTTCCTGGATCATTGATCCAAGTTGGCTCAAACAAATGTGAAGTTACATCTTCTTAAAGAAAAATACATTCGTATCTATTTGACATATTTTCAACAACAACTATTAACAACAACAGAATTACAGACAACAATTGGATGCCCTAAAATTCTCCTTCAACAAAATAAATAGATTTCACATCTTGTGAACACCTCCATGTCTTTACATCTACATACAAATGATGGACTAGATAACAAGACCGATATTACATGCATGTTTAAAAACAAAGAAATCAACCCTTTAAGTTAATCACACATACATGTTCAAATACAAGGAAATTATCAGCATCCCTGTGTTCATGCGCATCATTCTCATGCATGCATTTCATCCTTCAACTTTCACTTAAGTACACTATACTTTCGAATCTGAAATGAAATATAAAGTTTCATCTTTCAACTTTTACTTAAGGACATTGTACTTTCGAAGCTGAAATGAAATATAATGTTTCATCCTTCAACTTTTGTTGAAGTACACTGTACTTTCGAACCTAAAATGAACATAATGAAAGACCTTATTCAAGCAAATTTTTGCAACAAACCTCTTGTACTTCAAGGATTTCTTTGAGGTCCTTTGGGATAAGAAGAATGCCTTCAACCCTTCTTCCTTCTTGTCCTCTCCTATACTTAGCTATCAATAGCTTTCCCTTCACCTTTGCAAACTCAAACTACAATTAGTTTACAAACAACCAAACAATCATTCCTTGACTGTTTAAACACCTTTCAAATAAAGCAAGCAAATAGATTTCTTTGTCAATCAAACATCCTGATTTGATCAATCAAGCATCATGATACCACCCACTCTGGTATAACTTGCTCTGACACCACCTTCTTTGAAGGTGGGGTTAATCAACCTGATGCTTTAATACCACCTAATCTAAAATTGGGACTTCAAGGCTTCTTGTTAGCTTACAAGAACCTCTCCTACTCCAAAGCTTAAAAAATTTCAAAGAACTATGCTTATGATTGATAATTTGCAGAATTAAAAGAACTTGAAATAGGAATATGTTGGTGTTTTCCTTTAAGTGTTAAGTGCTTTAAGTTGATTTTCTTAAATTGATATAAAAACATATAACAGTAAATAACGCAAGTAATAACAAACACACATAACAACAATATAATTAGGATTTCAACCAAACCTCTTGGGCTACGTCTCCATGAGCTCTTGTCAACTCAACTTGGCTCTTTGGGATTATGGTAAATTTCTTTTACAGGTTCCACACTCAACTCCATTGGTTTACAACTGAAACTATGGGTTTAGAATACCATATTATCTCGTTGGTTGTCCATACTCTAAAGATAGATCTAGGATTCTCTGGACTAGACTCCTTCAAAAAGCACCCTGAGCTATCTTGAGCTCTAGCTTGCACCAACTCCCTCAAAATTCTTTTTTTGTCTCTAGAATTCCTTCTTCTATCTTCTACACAATTCAGACATTAGCAATAGCTTGATCATTTGATCTCTTTGCTGTTCTGCAACTTCATTGCAGCCCATGTCTCTTAGAAGTCTATTTTCAGCTCTCTAGTTCTCAGGCTCTAGCTCTCTAGCTAACTGGTTCTGGATCTCAGCTCTCTGGCTCATCTAGCTCTAGCTCTCTTAGCTATCTGGCTCTGCCTCCAACCTCTGGTGGCACTCTGCGAAATACTTCAGCTCTACAGCTCTCTGGCCTTCTGTGCTCTGTAACTTTGCTGCACTCAAGTTTATGAGGAATCGCCCCTTTACCATTGCCCCAACCTCTGGTGGCTTCTCTGGCTTTCTCGAGCTCTGCGGCTCTATGGCTCTATGGCTCTCGGCTCTTTGGCTCTCGGCTCTTTGGCTCCAACACGCTCTATGGAAATGACTCTACGACTCTCTGGCCTTCTGTGCTCTGTTTCTGAGCCCATCCACGAGCTCTCTGAAGAGAGAACTTTGTCTGCTCACTTGCAAAGAGAAGTAGCTTCTTCTCTTGGATCTCTGGCCTTTGAGGAATCCTCTCACTCTACGTTTCCATTTGTTCCTCTATCCCCAATCATGAGGAATCATTCCTTTCTGTGGCTTTGTGTCTCTTTGACTAGCTCTCTGGCTCACTGGCTTTATGGCTCTGCTTCTGGCCCTTTGTCTCTCTAGCTCTATGGCTCTACGTCTGGCCCTCTAGCTCACTAGCTCTGTGGCTCTACATCTTCTATAGCACATTCCTGTTACAAAACGCCCGCTTACAGTGTGGCACAGGTGTGAGAGACTTTTTCCACTGGAAATGAACTGACGGCCTCTTTCTGGGACAAAATCCATGAAATAATGCATTCTTAGTTCCTAACGGAAATACAAAGAAACACATCGAAATCCTGACAAAACGCTTTATGTCGGAACTCAAATCTTATGCAGTCGCATCTATAAACCTGTCAGGTCCGCGCATATCGCAAGTCACATTGGCATAACCCATTTATGTTGCTGCAATCCCATTGCACCGATCGTCGATCGTCGATTGCAAATATCAGAATTATCACATTTTGGCATATCACATGGCATAAGGTCTTTGTTCTGATCACCGATCGCTGACACCAATCATCGATCACAATCACATATCGCATTGGCATAAAGGCTTTTGTTCTGATCACTGATCGCCAACGCCGATCACGGATTCCAAATTGCAATTTCATGTCACATGGCTCTTAGCACTATTTTCTCTGATCGCCGACGCCAATCGCCAATCGCAATCGCATATATAAATGGCCCGGGGTTTGTTTGTTGTGCAATGGAACGTTGTGATGCAATATTGCGATGTGATAATCGCAATCTCATATTGCTACATCCTTCAGCCTACGTAAATCTGCTCCTTTTCTTTTCCTCTGATACGATCTCCTCTAAGGAACCCTTAGGGCCCATTTATAAGAAATTGCCTCCTTTTCTAAGGACATTGGGCAAATTTCTTTTTACAATAACTTCTTCATTTGAGGTCCATTTTTGTCCATTAAAATTACCTTAGATTTAGAATGAAGATACCAATGCAATGAGACTATCTTCATGAGCATCCTTTGACTTTCATTTTTGAGCATTTAGAAAGTCCTCGAGGATCATTTTCTTATCAAGAGTCAAGGCTGTCAATGATAGGATCTCCAACAGATTATCACATGCAACTTAAGGATGACTGGTAGCAGCTTCAGAACCACTAGAGGAAGCTTCAACAATCATATCAACAACCTCAATATCACTTGCAAAAGGACATCAAGTGTAAGGCTCAAGTATGAAATCCTCTAAGCCTTTGCTATGAACTTATTTTAGCTTGAATAACATTTCAAGGGTATGAAGGAAAATGTTTTTCATAGCCAAAATTAGTAGCAAAGCATCCTTAGCCTTATCTAGTAGATAACTTCACTTTTCCACCAAGACATCTGGACATGTAGAAGAGGAAGAAGATAGAAGTGAAGGGGACTTGAGAAAGTGGGTTGTAATCATTTAGTCATGATGAAGGACAAGGAGTGCGAATAGGTAAGGGAGGGCCAAATCAGTTAACAAAAATCACTCTTAAGCTTATTTTGCATGCAATGAAAAAGAAGAAAACAATAATACAAAAATAATAAAAAATAAAATGTGGATGCACCACCTCCTGGCATGCAAAGATTAGTTTCCAAAATATTTGGGTTTTGTGCTACATGAAGAAACCAAACTACTACATGAAGAACAAAGTTGCTATGGGAAGGAACATCGTTGCTACAGGAAGGAAAATCACTGCTACAGGAAGGACATATTTACTACAGGAAGCTAATAGAGTGCTATAGGAAGGTAAATTTCTCCCTAAAGGCTTGGGAAGAAAGGAAATATTCAAAGGAAATGGAAAGGGTGCAAACACAGATGCTATAGGAGAAAATAGAGTTTCTACTAGAAGGAATAATGTTGCTATAGGAAAGAACAAAAGTTCTACAGTAGTACCAACAATGCTATAGGAGGTGCTACAATATTAGGCCGAGAGGTGAAAAATGGGTCCAAACCCTTGAGAACCTTCCTCTAAACCCCCTCAAGAATAAAAATACCATCGCAAGAGGGGTAAGTGGTATCTTACCCTTCCAATTTTCATACAATTGCTGAGTAAATTTTGTCTGCTATAGGAATCCTGTAGCAAACCCCTGTAGGCTTGAATTTATTAAAAGAAGGTTGTTTGCTTGCACAAGAAGGGTAGAGCGAGAGTAGAGCTAGTTGTCTTGATGTTCGAAGTATAATTATGTCTCCTTGAAGTGCATAAAATTTTTCAAAATTGCAACCAAATGGAATTCTTTGAAAGGATAAGGGGATATGATGATGAAATTTCACTTGAGTTTGCAGTCAACTTACATGATCCAAATGGCCAAGAATTTGTATTAGTAGTAAGAGGCTTGGAATTCAATGAGCGTGACATTAGTAATGAGGTGATGGATGCCAAAAAATTCTTTCTTTTTTCAAATATTTGTTCCATATGAATACAAACAAGAAACACCAAAATAAAGGTGTTTACCTCACAAATAGAAACCATTACAATTGAAGAATCACCTCAGAGGAAGAAGCGACCTAATCTCGCATTAGAACTTCCATGGGAAACTGAGATAGGGGAAGAAATGCAAATAGAAGAGTAGAAGGAGGATAAAATCATGAACCAAAAGACAAAGAGTGAAATAGGCCAACATACATGAATAAAAATATGGTAAGGAGGATGAATAGGATGCTGAAAGAATGAGCAACAATTTAGTTAGGGGGCTATGACAGCCCTCCAAATTAGACACATATTAAGACCCATATAACCTTTCTTAGGTACATAAAGGCTATATTAAATCTCTCATTCTATACCTAATATCATTCTTTTATTTTTAATATGTTCTTAGGAAGGTTTAGAGATAATTTCATATTATGTGCCTAATATTATTTATTTTCACAGAATATTATGAGCATACTGAGGAAATTTTGAATGAGATAATATAGGGACTTTCTCCATACTATAGTATGCACCAAGATTAGATAATAAATGAACAAAATATCATGAAATTATTGACAAATTTTGGAACTCCACTGATTGAGAAAATATAGGAATATGTTTCCTGTCATTTAATGCAAATTCATAGTGTTGGGAAATACATCAACTTTCTGAGCGATTTTGGATACGAAAGCTGCCTACTTTTAAGGATAATGTTTCATCGTCACTTTTTATAATTACCAATTCGAATTTTCCTCTAGGGGCATGCTTTTCTTAGTCTCCTTGTGGAAAAAATCTGTTACTTAGTAGCTCCACTTTCATTTATAACACGTATGTATTTGTATTGATTCAAATGATGAAGTTTGGTGCCATTTTTAGCCTCTAAATCTTGTTTTCCTCCATAGGAATATAATTTTCCGTAGGCTTAGAAATCTCATGAGCCTTAGAGCCCTCTGGTATAATTTATTTGTTTCCTTTGAATGTCTTTTTCACTTGCATCTCTTATTTCTGCATTTACTATTCATGCTTCTTTTCTTGTAGGTCATATTGGTTAAATGATTGAAGTGAGTTGTTTTGAGAGTTATTTACAGAGTCAAAAAAATGATTCGTCCTTATAAAAAATTTGAGAATTCATATTGATGATTGAGCTACTTGGATTGGTTTACTAGTTCACAAATATAGAATTTTTGGAAGACCCTTGTACCAAAATAGTAGTAATTTTATGTTATTTTTTAGAATGTGCTAGTGAGCTTCATTTGAGTTTTTTATACCTTTATTGGTCATAAAAAAATTCAATTTAATAAAAAAAGTTACCCCATAACAATTTCACTTGATTAGGTTAGGCATTTGGTAGGTTAACTAGCTCACTAGTTCTTGAATTTCTGGTTTTTAGGGTAGTAATTTTCTGCTATTTTTTAGCACATTTTAATAGGGGTATTGTGGAGTGATTCCACTTTGCACGGAGTCCTAGGAAATCATAATTAATAATAAAAAATTCTCATCTCATTTTCATTTGATTTACTTTGACATTCGGCAAGTTATCTCACTCCTGTAGCAAAACATGGCCCCTATAGCACCTCTTGTAGCGCTCCTATAGCATGTGTAAACTTGACCATAATTACTCCAAAAGCTTGGTTTTTGTCTCTTAGGCTTGAATAATTACCCCTAGGCTCCAAAACCATCATCGAGTAAGACCAACATCCTCTTCAGCCTTTCCTCTTCTCCATTGAAATTCACCTCTGCAGTTATGGTTAGTGGACATATTCATGACTTGAAGAGCATAATGATGATTTTGATTATTACTTTAGGAAGAACCTTATGAAATTTTTTGAAAAAATCTATCTTGAATGTAGTGATTGAATAATCATTTCATTTTGTTTCATACATCTTAAGCTATGGTTCCCTTTTCCAACATTGTTATTTCTATTGCATAGACTACGCTTCCTTTTGATGTACCATTTACACTCTGCAAATAGGTTAATGTTTATGAGAATAGTCTTCGGCAAAAATCACATCATAATTCATTTATTGACACGTTTTGAACCAATGAGTGTGGTTCATGTTTAAATTTATGCAAATATGATTAACATTTACATCATGCAAAATAGAATAACCTTTCCTTTCTGCAAAAGTGACTAGGATTTACTCTCTGCAACAGTAATTAGGTTTCCTTTTTGCAAACAAAGTAACATTTCCATTTCTACAATTAGTTCAGGCTTGGATTTCATGGAATTCACTTCATTGCATGAGATTAATGAAATAAGGACACATTGGATGTTTCACATATAGTGTCGACACCTCTTAAATTTGTACGAATACCGGGTTGATAATTTAAGTTGGTAGCATTGGGAATAGAAACATTCTTGTTTTAATACCAAGGCTCATTAATATATAAACCCTAAGATTAATATTATAAAACCTGAAATAAACATGGTTGAACATGGTTCATTTTCTTATTGAGGCAATCTTTGTCAAAATGTGACGTTAGACCATGGATGACCCAAGTTGAGCATGATTGATTTTCATATTGAGACAAGCTTTGTCACAATACGACATTGGACCATGATTGACCATGATTATAAAACCAATGGATTTATATTAAACCGTTGGATTAATATTATACACCCTATGAATAATATTATACCCTATTAATATGAACCATTATTTTAATAAACCCAAAGGATTGCTATTATAAACCCAAGTGAATAATATTAAACCCTAGAGATTACTATTATAAACCCAAGGCATATAAAATCTAGGATAAATATTATAAACCATTAAATAAGCATGGTTGACCTTCATTGACCATGATTCATATTCATATTGAGACAATATTTGTCACAATGCAATGTTGGTCCATGCTTGGTCATGGTTGAACATTATTGATTTTCATATAGAGACAATCTTTGCCATAACACGATGTTCAACCATGGTTGATTTTCATATTGAGAAAATATTTGTCACAATGTGATGTTGGACCATGGTTGGCCATGGCTGACCATGATTATTTTCCCTACGGTGGTTGATCATGAATATAAACCCAAGGAATTTATATTACACCTAAGGAATTTATATTAAACCTAAGGATTTATATTATAAAAACTATGAATAATATTACACCCTAGAAATATGAACACATAGATTAATAAATCCAACCAATTGATATCATAAACTGAAAGGAATAATGAACCCAAGGGATTAATACTAAAAACCAAAGGGAATACTATTAAACCCAAGGGATTAATACTAAAAAATAAAGGGAATACTATTAAACCCAAGGGATTAATATTATAAACCCAAGGTATATAAACCCTAAGATAAATGTTATAAACCCTAAAATAGACATAGTTGACCATGGTTTAGGGTGGTTTATTTTTATATTGAAACTGTCTTCGTCACAATGCGATGTTGGACCATGGTTGAGCATGGTTGATTTTCATATTGAGATAATCTTTATCACAATGTGACATTGGGTCATGGTTGACCATGATTATAAAAGCAAGGGATTTATATTAAACCCCATGATTAAAATTATTAACATAATAAATAATATTATATGGCAGGAATATGAACCCTTAGATTAATAAAAACAAGGGATTCATATAATAAACCCAAGGGATTCATTCTAAAATCCCAAGGTATTATAAACCCAATGGATTAATATTATAAATATTAAAATAAACATGGTTGACCATAGTTGATCATGGTTCATTTTCATATCGAGACAATCTTTGTCACAATGTGATGTTGGACCATGGTTGAGCATGATGTATTTTTATATTAAGACAATCCTTGTCACAATACGACGTTGGACCATGGTTTATTTCCATATTGAGAAAATTGTTGTGACAATGTGACGTTGGACCATGGTTGACCACGATTATAAACATAAGGGAATTATATTAAACCCAAGGATTAATATTATAAACCTTATGAATAATATTACACCGTAGGAACCTGAACCCTTAGATTAATAAACCCAACATATTGATAATATAAACCCAAGGGATTAATAATAAAAAATGAAGTGATTATAAACCGAAGGGAATAATATTAAACCCAAGAGATTAATATTATAAAACCTAGGTATATAAATTCTCATATAAATACTATAAATTCTAAAATAAACAAAGTTGAGCATCACTTACCATGGTTGATTTTCATATTGTGACAGTCTTTTTCATAATACGATGGTGGAGCATGGTTGATTTTCATATTGAGGCAATATTTTTCAAAATGTGACATTGGACCATTGTCAACCATGATTGACCATGGTTGACGATGGTTTAAAATGGTTGACCTTGGTTGACTTTCATATTGAGACAATATTTATCACACTATGACGTTTGACCATGGTTGATATTCATATTAAGAAAATATTTTTCACAATACAACATTGGACCATGCTTGACCATGGTTGAAAATGGTTGATTTTCATATTGAGACAATCTTTGTCATAAGGTGACATTAGACCATGGTTGACCATGGTTGAAAATGGTTGATTTTCATATTGAGACAATCTTTGTCACAAGGTGAAATTGGACCATGGTTGACCATGATTGACCACAACCCCAGGGATTTATATTAAACCATAGGATTAATATTATAAACCCTATGAATAATATTATATCCTAGGAATATGAATCCTTAGATTAATAAAACTAAGGAATTAATATTATAAACCCAAGGAACTAATAAAACCAAGGGATTGATACTAAGAAACAAGGGGATTATAGACCAAGGGAATTAAATATTAAACCCAAGGGATTAATATTATAAACCCAAGGTATATAAACCCTAATATAAACACTATAAACCGTAAATTAAATATGGTTGACTATGGTTTAGGACGGTTGACTTTTATATTGAGACAATCCTTGTCACAATGCAACATTGGATCATGGTTGACCATGCTTGATTTTCATATTGAGACAATGCTTCTCACCATGCGACATTAGATAATGGTTGATTGTAGTTGGCCATGGTTGATTTTGATATTGTGACAATCTTTGATATAATGTGACATTGGAGGATGGTTGATCGTGATTATAAAGCTAAGGGATTTATATTAAACCTTATGATTAATGTTATAAATCTTATGAATATATTATATGCTAGGAATATGAATGCTTAGATTAATAAAGCCAAGGGATTGATATTATAAACCCAAGGGAATAATTCTAAAACACCAAGGTACAATAAAACTAAGGGATTAATAGTATAAACCCAAGGTATATAAAAACTAATATAAATATTATAAAGCCTGAAATAAACATGGTTTACCATGGCTCATTTTCATATTCAGACAATATTTATCACAATATGACGTTCGACCATGGTTGGCCATGGTTGAGCATGATTGGTTTTCATATCGAGACAATCTTTGTCACAATGCGACAAACCATGCTTCATTTTCATTTTCATATTGAAAAATCTTTGTCGGAATGTGACGTTGGAACATGGTCAACCATGATTATAAATAAAAGGGATTTATATTAAACCCAAGGATTGATATTATAAACCCTATAAATAATATTACAACATAGGAATACGAGCCCTTAGATTAAGAAACCCAACATATTCATATTATAAACCCAAGGAAATAATAAACCCAATAGATTAAATATTAAATGCACAATGGATTATAGACCCAATGGAATGATATTAAAACCAACATATTACTATTATAAACCCTAGGTATATTAACCTTTAGATAAATCCTATAAACCATAAAATAAACATGGTTAGCCACTGTTTACCATGGTTGATTTTCATATTGGGACAATCTTTGTTAGAATGTGATGTTGGACCATGGTTGATTTTCATATTGAGAAAATCTTTGTCACAATCTGACATTGGACTATGGTTGGCCATGATTAACCATGGTTGATGATGGTTTAAAATGGTTGACGATGTTTTATTTTCATATTAAGAAAATCTTTGTCACAATGTGACATTGAACCATGCTTAACCGTTGTTGATTTTCATATTGAGATAGTCTTTATCACAATGCAATGTTGAACCATGTTTGACCATGGTTGACAATGGCGGATTTTCATATTGAGACAATTTTTATTGCAATGTGACATTGGTCCATGGTTGACCATGATTATAAAAACAAAAAGATTTATATTAAACCCTAGAATTAATATTATAGACCCTATGAATAATATTATATCTTAGGAATATGAACCCTTAGATTAATAAACCCAAGGACTTGATATTATAAACCCAAGGGAATAATAAACCCAAGGGATTATAAATCCAATGGAATGACATATTAAACCCAAGGGATTAATATTATAAACCCAAAGTATATAAACCCTGAGATAAATACTATAAAACCTAAAATAAACATGGTTGACCATAGTTGATTTCCATATTGAGAAAATATTTGTCACAATGCAATGTTGGACCATGGTTGAGCATGATTTATTTTCGTAGTGAGACAATATTTGTCATAATGAAACATTAGACCATGGTTGATATTCATATTGAAAAAAAACTTTGTCACAATGTGACATTGGACCATGGTTGACCATGATTATAAAGCCAAGGGATTTATATTAAAACTTGAGGAATAATATTATAAAGCCTATGAATAATACCTTAGGAATATGAACCCCTAGATTATTAAATTCAAGGGATAGATATTATAAACCCAATGGATTAATACTAAAAACCATAGGGATTATAAACCCAAGGAAATCATATTAAACGCAAGGGTTTGATATTATAAATCCAAGGTATATAAACCCTAAAATAAACATGATTGACCATTGATTACCATGGTTAATTTTCGTATTGAGAAAATCTTTATCACAATGCGATGTTGGAACATGGTTGACCATGGTTAACCATGATTGATTTTCATGTGTAGACAATATTTGCCATAACGCAACATTGGGCCATAGTTGATTTTCATGTTGTGGAAATATTTTCCAAAATTTGACGTTGGACCCTGGTTTACCATGATTATAAACCTAAGGGATTTATATTAAACACAAGGATTAATATTATCAAACCTATGAATAATAAATTATATCATAGAAATATGAACACTTACATTTATAAACACAACATATTGATATTATAAACCCAAGGGATTAATACTAAAAACCCAGAGATTATAAATCCGAGAGAATAATATTAAACCCAAGGGATTCATATTATAAATCCAAGGTATATAAACCCTAAGATAAATATTATAAACCCTAAACTAAACATGGTTAACCATGGTTTATTTTCATATGGAGAGAATATTTGTCACAATGTGACATTGGGCCATGGTTGACCATGTTTAATTTTCATATTGAGACCATATTTGTCACAATGTTACATTGGACAATGGTTGCACATGATTATAAACCTTAGTGAAGTATATTAAATACCAAGATTAATATTATCAACCCTATGAATATTATTATACCCTACGAATATGAACCCTTAAATTAATAAACCTAATGGATTGATATGTGGTTATCCAAATACACCATGTTTAAACATCGCTAACTATGTTTTGACTATGGTTAATAATTGCATGACTATGGTTGACCAAGGTCTAACTTTAGTTGATCATGAATGACTATGACCATCGTTTGACTATGGTTGATCATGATTGACTACGATCATGGTTTGACTATGATTGATCATGATTGACTATGGTTGAATATGGTTTGTCTATAATTGACCATCATTTGACCATTGTTTGCTTGTGTTCAACCATAATTGAATATGATTGACTATAGTTGACCATGGTTTGAATATAGCTTGACTATGGTTGGTCATATTTTGACTATGGTTTGTTTATAGTTGACAATGATTTGAATATGATTTGTCTACATTCGACCATAAATTGACCATGAGTTTTTAATGGCTATAGTTTTAGTCTGGTTAACCTTGACCATGCACTGTAGGCCTCCATGGTCAAACATGGTCATCGACAATGGTTCAATATAAGTCACTGTGGTTCACTATAGGTCACTTATAGATAAACCATGTATTTGGTAAGTATGGTTCACAATGGTAATCATGTCGAATATTATTGACTATGACGCCGATGATAATTATTTTTGACCACGTAAGCAATAGTCAACCATATACACATGTTTCTTAAATTAATTATAAAAGTTATTTTGATTTTTTATCTTTATCTTTTTATACTACATTTTGATAATAAATTGTGTGGATATTTTAAATATTATTTTATGATTAACTTATTTTTTCTTTTATAAAATTATATTGTAATTAACATATTATGAAAGGGAATTATTAACTTGCGCCAACTCTTTAACGTAGGTTTTTCCAATAAAAATGAACTAAAATAAACATAGCAAAGGATAATATAAATGTATGTTTAACTTTAAAATTTTAGATTTTAATAAGTTGTTCTCTCTTGTACCTTTAAATACTCAATTAAATTGAATAATTATTTTTATTCAACAAGTGTATTATGACCTCTTAATAAATAAATTTATAAATCAAAATATTAAAACTACCACATAAAAATGTACTTATAATATTTTCTTATGTTAATAAATTTAAACTTAAATCAATCTAAAACATTTACATTATTCTTAACCAATGATTTATATTTTATATAATAAATTTCATAACTTTTTCTCCTTACAAAATACTACATCCCCAATTTAAATTATCAATTTTATTTTCAGCCATTATCAATATTATTCTAATGAAACAATGCTTTTTGCATCTCCCATACCTCCTTTCCGTCCTTTCCATTAATGAATGGTTACATAGTTAAAATTTTGATCTAAAACATTTCACTTGAAAATGTAATTTAATTTCTTTTACATTTAATAAAAGACCTGAAAACGTAATTTAATATCTTTTACATTTAATATTTTTTATTCGGAAGTTATGCATTTTAAATTTACGACTATATTATGATATTTATGATTAAAAATTAATTTATTTCTAAATGAATTTTTTCCCAAATCATATTTTTATATAATTTTTATTATATATATATATATATTATATATTATATATATTTTAATTTGTCTGTGATTTTTTAGACTTGATTTTCCATAATCCAAAGGCATTTAAGTTGTCAAAATCAATCGAGGATTGCACCTGGCCTAGGCCACACCAACTTTAAGCTCACTGTTTTTTTTACCATGCCTTCTCCCCTTAGCACATGTCACAAACCATCCCCTATGAAATTTAATCCTGAATCACCTTGCTAACGAAATCCATCCTGAACTAATTTGTACTAGTAAAACTTAACTATTATAAAAAACAATATATTAAAATAAATAAATTAATTATATAATTTTAAAAAATAAATTAAAATTATTTTAATAAATAATATCCTTATCATTATAATTTAATTTAATTTATATATATATAAATTTATTTTATTATGCTAAAAATAATATACTTATAAAAAAAATTTAAAATAATACTCGAATTATTGAGTAATGCCAAAGAGTTTCTTATGCAATCTAGTACAAATATACCACACAACAATTTGCTCAAGGTTGGTATGGGACTGTAGACGATAATATTATTATTTTAGTCGTGAGATATTGTGTGCAAAACTGTGACACAATATTTTAAATGTTTTAGAAAAGTTCAAATTAATAATAATAAGGCTCACTGAAAGGCCTTTGAGTTTTTATGTGTCTATTAAATTTTTTCTTTTATAAATAAAGGATGTAAACAAAATGGCTTTTTTCCTATTTTTCCAACTGTTTGCTATATAATGAATGCAAAATGCGTCTGTTAAAATTTAGTTATTCTATTATAATTAATAACTATTTTAGTTATTTTATTATACTTAATAACTATTTTATTATAATTAAATAGTTTGGGAAAGTAGATTCCACATCCATTTATTATAGGGTATAAATTGAAGTTAACAAAGTTTAAAAAATTATATGAAAATACAAGTCGAAATGTGTTTTTTCCATCAATTTATGTCACACAATTAAATTAAACAAAGTAAAAAATGTAAGTGTTGAGGAATTCCCTCTTTTTCGCTATATTCCCTTAAGCCACAATTGAAGTTTTTGTTTTAGCTTTTTCTACAGCCATGCACCACGTATCTATACCTGTTTCTTTTCAGTCTCTAGGCAGTGGAACACATTTTCTTCTCTAAACATAAAATCCTCCCTTTTATTTCTATTTCAAATTAATTCTAGTTCTCGTGTTTTTGTTGACCTGCCAAAACACTTTATAAGACCACTTGGAATTATACATAAAAATCTTTGTGGGCCCGTCAGAACAAGTTAGAGGTCAGACTAGACTATGAATTCAGGGGTCGGGCCTACCTTTTTTGTGGCCTCGATATCTCCACGCACTCAACTTTAGCAATGTTGAGATTTTTGGTTTTAATAAATTGGGAAAAAAATCTCATGTAGGTGACAACAATAGGATTTTTTGCTATATTAGCTCTATTTTTTTGGGAAAAGAGTTAATGCATCCTATATTTGTTGTGAGAGAATTTATGATTCAGTTTTATTCTCTTAGCTATAAAAATATGCCTGTACAGGATATTTGTGATGAGGTAGAGAGTGTGTGAGGAAATAAATTATTGTAATCTCTTGTTTAATAATAAGATTGCCGATGCCTCTGTTTGGTGGACGTAGCCTAGACTGGTTGGGTGAACCACGTTAAATCACTGTGTCATTTGTGTATGATTTTCTATACTGTATTTGTCTTTTATTTTCCGCTGCGCACTGGTTTGCTCTAACAATTGGTATCAGAGCGTGTTGAGGAGCGAGTGTGTGCGTGCGACAAAACTGTAGGTGGAGTTTTTCCAAGATTCGGCGATTGGTGCGGTTTCGGGTGAAACAGTCATGCCAATAATATACAGTGAACGGATTGGCGCGGTTAATTGCTGACCAGGTGTGCCAATTGGCGCGGATCCGAGATTATTAGTCGCGCTAGGGCACCAATATCCCGATTGGCACAGATCCAACGAGAATAGTCGTGCCATTTTCGGTACTCAGAGCGATTTTGCTTTTGGCGCGGTTTGTCTGCTGTTCAGGTAGCGCCAAGTCTCTTTCGGCGCGCCAACTGAGGACAGTGTTGGTAAAACTTCAATTTTTTCGTTATTCATTTTTTTGTAATCTGCAGTTTTGTACAACAGAACAATTTTTTGATAAAGTAAAGGCATTACAGTAGAAGGTGAAGGCATTTTGTTGTTAGATATTAATTTGATCGATTAACAAGCTGGAATTGGAGATTGTTTTTTTTTTTGGGGTTGATACAATATGGAAAAAACTTAGAGTGCTCGTTTTGAGATCGAGAATTTCAATGGCAAAAACAACTTCGAAATCTGTAAGGTGAAGATGTACGATCTTCTTTTGCAATAAGGCGTGGCGAAGGCGTTGATGGGCAAAACCAAACAACCTTACAACATAACAGATGATGAGTGGGACGAGATGGATGAAAGAGCAGTGAGTGCTATTCGACTGTGTTTGGCGGATGATATTTTGTTTAACATCGTGTCATAGAAAACAACTGCTGGTTTGTGGACGAAGCTTGAGAAGTTGTACATGACAAAATCCTTAACCAATAGGATTCTCCTGAAGCGACAGTTGTACAGTTTGAGAATGAAGGAAGGTACATCGGTTACTGATCATTTGAATGCTTTTAATACTCTCCTGGTGCAATTAGAAAGTATAGAAGTAAAATTTCAATCAGAAGATAAAGCTATTACTTTATTGTGCTCGTTGCCCGAGTCATGGGATCATATTGTTACTTCTATAAGTCTTAGTTCATCAGAAACCCTTGAGTTTGATGATGTAGTTGCATCTTTATTATCTGAAGAAAGAAGGAGAAGGTCAAATTTAGAAACCTCTACATCAGAAGCAATGATGGTCAGAGGTTGTTCTAAAGAAAGACGCTTCAGTAGGCAGAGCGACTCACGTTCAAAGTCGAAAGGGAAGAAGAGTAAGGTAAAGTGTTGGTTTTGTGGAAAATCGGGCCATTTGAAGAAGGACTGCTGGAAGCAACCACAAACTTCTAAAGAAGACTCTTCAACAGAAAAGAAAGAAGCAAACATGACAGATACAGGTTCGGCATCCGGTTCAGGTATGAGTGATGAAGTATTATCAGCTAATTTGTCAAATCATGATCAACATTGGCTCTTAGATTCTGGTGCATCAAACCACATGTGCATTCATAGAGAATGGTTTAAGACGTATAAATCAATTAATGATGGAGTCGTGTACATAGGTAATGATATCACATGTAATATTGTGGGAATTGGCAGTATATCGCTGCAAATGTTTGATGGGACAACCAAAATTTTAATTGATGTAAGACATGTACCAGAATTAAGGAAAAATATAATTTCACTAGGAGTAATTGACACAAATGGATATAAAACTATAATTCAAGGTGGAGTAATGAAAATTTACAAAGGTATTTTACTAGTAATTAAAGCTAAGAAGGTAGGAAATCTATTTCAGTTAGAAGGAAGAACAGGGTCAGATCATGTGTCTACGGTGTCTGAACATGACAGTAGTTCTATTCGCTTATGGCATCAAATGTTGGGCCATATGAGCGAAAGAGGGTTAAAGATTTTGGCTGATTGCAAGTTACTTCCTAATCTAAAGTCTGGAAAGTTAGATTTCTGTAAACATTGTCTGTTTGGAAAACAAGGTAAGCAAAAGTTTAAAACAGGCAAACATACTAGTAAAGGAATCCTTGATTATATCCATTCAGATGTTTGGGGTCCATCCCCTACAACCTCATATGGTGGCTCGTCATATTTTGTATCGTTTATTGATGATTTTTCTAGGAAAGTGTGGGTCTACATGTTGAAAAGGAAGTTTGATGTTTTTACAGTTTTCAAACAGTTTAGATCATTGGTAGAAAACATCACTGGTAGAAC
Organism: Pinus taeda; assembly: GCA_000404065.3. Lineage (NCBI taxonomy): Eukaryota > Viridiplantae > Streptophyta > Pinopsida > Pinales > Pinaceae > Pinus > Pinus taeda. The sequence goes on from APFE030250061.1 coordinate 368,786, forward strand.
TATAAAATGTTTAAGAACTGACAATGGTGGTGAGTTTACTTCCAAGGAGTTTGACAACTATTGCAAGGACGTTGGGATCGAGAGACATAAGACCACTGTTTATACTCCACAGCAAAATGGAGTTGTTGAACGCATGAATAGGACTCTTTTAGAGAGAGCAAGGAGTATACTGAGTAACGCCAGTTTATAGAAGGAATTATGGACAAAAGCGGTGGCTACAACTTGTTATGTGATAAATTGATCACCATCAATCGCAATAGGATGCAAGATTCCTCAAGAGGTATGGAAAGGTCACCCTTGTGATTATTCTAAACTCATAGTGTTTGGTTGTGGTGCATATGCTCTAGTGCCTAAACATCAGCGAACTAAATTAGATCCAAAGTCAAAAAGGTATATCTTTGTTGGGTATGGTGATGGAACAAAGGGATATAGATTGTGGGATCCTACTACCTGCAAAATCATCATCAACAGAGATGTAAAGTTTAATGAATCCTCTCTTGTCAGTTAGATATAGATAATAAATTGAAACAGGATGATGTATCTGACTTTCAGCACATTCAGTTTGAAACCACTTCTAATGATAGTCTAGATGAACATAGTTCAGATGCAAGTCATGAACAGGTTTCAGAATTAGATCATGAACAAAGTTTAGATGTAGATCATGAACAGGTCTCAGATGCTGATCATGAAGAAGTTCCTACAGATGGTAGTCAGCCAATTGTGGAAGCACTAGAAACATCCTTAAGGAGATCTACAAGAATCAAATGCCCTCCGAAAAGGTATGATGATTATGTTACTTCAGTTGCATTTACCGCTAATGACGATGAACCTCTGTGCTATCAGGAAGCTGTAGAAGGTTCGAAAAGTAACAAGTGGAAAGCAGCTATGAAGGACAAAATGATGGCCTTAGGTAAGAATGGCACATGGGATCTGGTTGAACTTCCAAAAGACAGGAAAATTGTGGGATGTAAATGGGTTTTCAAATTGAAACGAGGTGTGAATGATACAGAGGACAGGTACAAAGCGAGGCTGGTAGCAAAAGGGTTTTCTCAGAAAGCAGGCATTGACTTTCATGAAATTTTTTCACCAGTTGTTAAAATAGTTTCAATTAGAATTGTGTTAGCATTAGTCGCTTTGCTTGATTTAGAATTGCAACAACTAGATGTTAAGACTGCATTTTTACATGGAGATTTAGATGAATAAATTTATATGGAACAACCGGAAGGGTTTGTTCAACATCGCAATAAGAAATTTGTCTGCAGGCTCAAGAAATCATTGTATGGTCTAAAGCAGTCGCCTCGGCAATGGTACAAGAAGTTTGATTCTTTCATGTTGAGTCAGAAATATATAAGAAGTGAATATGATCATTGTGTTTACTTTAAGCAATTAAGTAATGGCATATTCATTATCTTAGTGTTGTATGTTGACGATATGCTTTTAGCAAGCAAAAGCATAAAAGAGATCAACAGGTTAAAGGCTTAGATGGCAAGGACATTTGATATGAAAGATCTAGGAGCAGCAAGACAGATTTTGGGCATGGAGATTTTCAGAGACAGGAGCAATGGTAAGTTGTGGCTATCACAATAGAAGGATATTGAGAA
>APFE030250061.1:370557-414773 GCA_000404065.3 Pinus taeda
TTCAGGGTACGTCTTTACTCTTGTAGGTGGAGCTATCAGCTGGATGTCAAAGCTACAGAACATTGTTGCTTTATCCAATACTGAAGCAGAATACATTGCCGCTTCTCATGCTTGCAAAGAAGCGATTTGGTTGAAAGGTTTGTTTGGTGAATTTGGTAGGTTGCAGGACAACATCAAGTTATTTTGTGGCAGTCAAAGTGCAATACATTTGGCTAAGAATCCAACCTATCATAGTAAATCAAAGCATATACCGATCAAGTACCATTTTGTAAGACAGGTTATCACTGAAAGGGGAGTCTCTCTTGAAAAGGTGCATACAAAGGATAACTGTGCAGACATGTTCACGAAACCAGTTTTGTTAGAGAAGCTACATTGGTGTTTGGCTTCTCTTGGCTTGCAGAAAAGATAAAAATACTAAAGAAACAGGGTATCGGGCTAATTGTTGTCAAGGTGGAGATTGTTGAGATTTTCAGTTTTAATAAATTGGGCAAAAATCTCATGTAGGTGACAACAATAGGATTTGTTGCTATATTAGCTCTATTTTGTTGGAAAAGAGTTAATGCATCCTATATTTGTTGTGAGAGGATTTATGAGTCAGTTGGATTCTCTTAGCTATAAAATATTTGCCCGTACAAATATTGGGATGAGGTAGAGAGTGTGTGAGGAAATAAATTATTGTAATCTCCTATTTTAATAATAAGATTGACGATGCCTCTGTTTAGTGGACATAGCCCAGATTGGTTGGGTGAACCACGTTAAATCACTATGTCATTTGTGTATGATTTCTATACTGTATTTGTCTTTTATTTTCCGCTGCGCACTATTTGCTCTAACACCTAAGGATGCTAATCGACTCATCCACATCCTGAATAGTAGGAACAGACATGAGCTTAATGAGCTTGGTGTAGAGGACAGGACTGAAGCCATCATAGAAGTCAAAAAGGTTCTTTCCAAAAGAAACCTTATGGTAAACCTAGAGAAAAAATGCCATAACATGCAGGTGGGCATCAACAGATTCATGGCCAAGTTTCAAATGTTGAGGATAAAGGCCTTCCCAGTCCTATTCTCATCCACGAAAAACTTATGACCCAATTGGACTACACAGACAGATTAAGGAAGATGGTCAAGGAACAAGCAAGCACTTTAGGTATCAAAGCCTTGCCAACTGGGAAAGTATTGTATGATACTTTGGAGAATCTATTTTTTCTGGATAATGAGGTGAAACACTTGTTTGTCACCAAGCCTAATTTTTCCAAATACACAGAGGCAGATGAGACCTATAGAAGAATGCTCAAAGTAAAGTTACCTGAGGATGAATGGTGGGAAAAAATGACAGATTTACTATAAGTTACCACAGTAAATCTGAAGGCAAGTAAGTGACAGATAAACAGGTTCAAAGAATAGCAGGTTAAAGAGTATCAGTGAAAGATGAAATATAAAGATGATTGCAGCGTACAAATATCAGCCAGCAGAAAGGGCTCAAATTCAACTGCAACAGCCAGCACTACCACAATAAAAGGGACAGCATGATGCATTTTTCCATCTGTCTCTATCTTCATGCTTGAAGATATTTTTATTTCCTTAAATAAATATCAAACTGTTATGAGATATTTTTAAATATTTTTTGTATAAATACTTCAAATTTCGAAGTGTTTAGGGTGGATTCAAAGACATTTCTGTAGAATTTTCGCTCAAATCAAAGTCTTATTGTATCAAAAACTAGATTGGCTTGCTGGATCATGGAATAAAGTTCAAATATTTTACAAGATTCTTGTGTATAGAGAAAATCAAATAAGTATTCTCTCATGTGTATTATTGTTTTCCCTTATGTTTCTTAATAATCATATGTGTTTCTATGAAATCTAAATGTTAAACTAGGAATGATACTTCAGAATTTGCTTCAATGCACTCTATCTTGACTATTTACATTCTTGATGTTTTTTGCTAAACTATCTTAACTAGGAATTCTTAGCTTCTCCTTAGCTTCTATAGTTTTCCTTGTGGTCTATGTAGCAAAGGATTCTTAATTGCCCTTTGTTGATGATTACCCTCTATTCCTCATTCTAATCCCAGTCCAAGGATTCTTAAATGCCATTTTACCCTGGTTAGAATCATTCCATCCATCAGCCCTTGAAGATTTGCCTTTTGCTTTGCTAGCCTACCCCGTAAACACTCCCTTTAATGTTCTGATCCAGTTATGCTATCCTTTTACTGACTCCATAGCCCAATGGCTTGAAGAAACTGGTTCTACCCATCTGTTCCTAGAATTCCACCGCCCAACCAAAATCAAAATCTTATGAACACCAAGAACTAGCCTAAAATCCCATCCAAACAAAGTTAAATTATAAAAAGAGAATCCTCTCTGGACTTAGGTTGGCTAGAACCTAAGTTTGAAGATTGGTTTGTGGTTACCTCAGATTATTCCTTCTTTTGATAACTTCTAGGGAAGACTTCTGAGTGATAACATAGTGGCGACCATACTGGGGACTCAAATCCTCAGTCTTAATAAACCTTTGAGAAATTTCAAATCTTTATTTGAAGCCACTTGCAGGGTTTATTAGAAGTTATTTACGAAAATTTCATTAAAACAAAATAACTAGAAAGGTTTGAAACTCTGGCTTCAAGGAGAACTCATTATACTAGGGCCAATTCTGATCCAAACCCTGCCCCAGTATTTGATAATTCCAACTTGATTTCATGAATATCCAAAAGACAAGAAAGTTCAGTCAGTCCTACACCTTCAATCAACAAATTCATGCCCTGATGAATGGTTATTTTTAGAATACCTCCCTTTTGATGAGTCATTTGACCTCTCCATATTTAGAACTAGGTCTAAAAGTGAACTTGATGGCATAGTTCTAGATCCAGAGTTTATTGCAGATCTTGAAGTCCTAAATGAAAACCTGTCAATTGATCAGTACATTCTAAATTCCGCTCAGTCATCCCTTACCACTTCTAAGATCCCTGAGCTTTCTGAAACAGTTTCAAATCCCTTTAGTTCATCATTATTCCCTTCCACCTCTGAAGTTCATTCCTCACCTCCATTTATACCTTCACTTCCCCACCAACCTATCATTACACATCAGTCACCCATTACTCCCAGTCCTCCATCACCCACTGTATCACCTCTTGGTACCCCAACCCCACTTCTTAGTCCTTCCCAACTTAGAGCCATGGAAAATAGATATGCCCCTCTTGTGTTACCTGCTCCATGTGGTGCCATGCCACAATATTACCAGAACAAAATTCTCCAATTCAATGGCATAGGAACTTACACATCACAACAGCATACAAAAAAAATGACAAATTTCTTTGAATTACATGAAATTGATATTGGAGATGTCCAAATGAGACTTTTTGCACAGACTCTAGCTGATGATGTAAGAACATGGTTTAGATCTTTACCTACTAATAGCATAGACACTTTAGAAGTGTTTTATCAGGAATTTTTAAATAGATGGGAAAAGAAAAAGAACCCTCTGCAGGTCCTTTCAGAATATGAAAACATCAGAAGAGGACTAAATGAAATAGTCCAAGATCATTGTACCACATTTAACAATATATACAATGCAATACCAGTCAATCTTAGATAAAGTTTCTTGATGGGTTTGATACTGATATGGCTTTCCAACTTAGAGAGAGAAATCCTCCAACCTTAGAAGACATGTAGAGTGTAGCAGTTATTGTAGAAGCTAATTTACTAGCAAAAAGAGCTAGGATTAGGAATGAAAGGAGAGGACCATTGAAGATGAAGCCTCACCCTCTGACCTTGAAATAGATGCCCTATCCAAAGAAATGGAAAAACTTATGGATAGGATAGAGAACATTGAAAGGAAGCCTCACTGGGATAATCAACAAGCACCTTCAGTGATAAATCCAAACTTTAGAAAGAATCAAAATCAAAACACTGGAAGAAATGGACTTGATCAAAATATTAGGCCTCCTTTTCAAGAAAACTATGTTGAAACTTCCCATTCAGAAGACCCCGAACAAGACACACAAATTAACTTAATGGGATTAGATGAGGAGGAAACTGTCTTTTAGACTCAAGATGATTAGGAATTACATATGCTTCAGCAATTGCAGACCCAATCCGGAGAATCATTCGATTACAAGCAATGTTATGATTCTACTATCTTCGAAGTGCACAAATAGTACAACTTGAGGAGTAAAACGAACATTGATACTCCTAACAAAACAAGAAAGTAGTACCAAATCAACCTAAGAAAATCAAAACAGTTCCAGTTACTAAAACTCTCCAAATCCTCTCTAGACCAAGTCAGAATCCTTCTGGTCCCACCATTGTAGATATAACTAATGACCAACCCCTTGATAATCAACTATCCACTTTAACCCCCTCGAAGGAGATGGTGGAGGAATCTCCAAACATCACATTAGAAAATCCGCAGAAAAAGACTTCAAATGCAGAAAAAGAAGGCCAACATACTCCAAATCCTGACAAGAAAATTCCAAATCCTCAAACAGAGAAAGCCCCTTTGCCTTCAATTTAGGAGCAGAGGTGGCTAAGCTAAGAATCTCAGTCCCCTTAATAGAGTTGATTAAAAATGAAACTTATAAATCTCAAATAAGAAAATCCTTAAACTTTGTTGAGAATGAAGATTATGTTAACTTGTTTGATGATCAGCTTGATCTTATATTCGGTCCTAATTTTAATGGCAAACCATTAGAAGGAGGGATACCACTCTTTTATATTAGTCTTAACATTCATGATAAGATTTTACACAATGCAATGTTAGATTCTGGGGCTTCACACAATTTAATGCCTAAATCTGTTATGGAAAAGTTAAATTTGGATATCACTAGGCCTTACAAGGATTTGTTTTCATTTGATTCAAGTCAAGTAAAGTGTCTAGGGTTAATTAAAGACCTGTGTGTTTCCTTAGTACAATATCCTGCTAAGACCATTCTCATGGACATAGTTGTTGCCGATATACCACCTAGATATGGCATGCTATTGTCTAGATCATGGGGGGCTAAACTCCAAGGATCCTTGCAACTTGACATGTCATATGCCACAATTTCAGTCTTTGGACATCCTAAAAAACTGTACAGAGAAACTCTAATGAAATATGTAGTGAGTGGCCAAGCTAGGCCTCAAAACTTTCCTATCTATTCCATGCATTCTAACATTGATTCTTTTATTCTGTACAATGCTGAACAAACACAAGAAACTTCTTCAAACAACATTATTTCAGAACCAAAAGAAATTGAAGTTACAGTTCAAACTGAAATTGTCCAAACTCAAGAGATTTCAGATAAAAAAGATAATCAAGACACCTTAATCAATGAAGATTTTGTCCCCCCGAACAATAAGAATTATGAACATGAAATATTATGGCATCTTGAATTTGATGGGTCAGTGAACAAGTTAGGAGCAGGAGTAGGAGTATGGATTTACAATTTAGAGAATGATTACTAAGAGGGCCATGCTTACAGACTGAATTTCAAATGCACCAATAACATGGCTGATTATGAAGCTCTTATTTTAGGTCTCAAATTGGTTAGAAAGTTAGGAGCCATAAGAGTGTCTATTATGGGATATTCTGATTTGGTTATAGAACAAATTAATGTTGCATATATGACCAAAGACCCTAGATTAAGTTTTTATAGAGGAACAATTGTAGAAATATTAAACACTTTTCTAGAAACTATGCTTGCAGTCATTCCAAGGAAACATAATATGCAAGCTCATAGTTTAGCAATGTTTGCCAACACCTATAATTACCATTCCAACTAACCATCAGTACACTGCTGAGGTGAGGCACAGACCTGCTATCCCAGATAACTTGAAAAACTGGAAAGTATTCACTAATGACCAATAGATAAATAATTTTTTAACCTTAGAGGAGGAATTTGTAAATAGTAATATAGATACTGACATAACATTAGATCCCTGTTTTACAGATAAAATAGAAATTAAGAAATTAGAAGATGAAGAGATATATAGATTCCATCCCACTAAATTTACAAAATCCGATGTACAAAACCTAAAGCAAGTTGAAATTGAAGAGATAATTAACGAAGATTCTGAAATTATTAATCTCAAAGACAACTTTTTGCCCAAAGTATTAACCCCTTTGGAAGACTTGTTTGATTCAAATGATGTCCCTAGAAAACCAAAAATGGAACCCCTAAAATCTGATATAGAGGAGTGTAACATAGGTACTAAAGAAAATCCAAAATTGATAAAACTTTCAAAGTCCTTACCTCCTACTGAAAAAGTGAAATACGTTGAATTGTTAAAGGAATTCCAAGATCTCTTTGCTTGGAGTTATGAGGACCTCAAGTTCTATGACACCAGCATAATACAATACACCATTCCCATAAAAGAAAAACAGAAACCTTTTAGACAAAATCTTAGGAGGATTAATCCTATCCTATTGCCTTCTGTTGAAAAGGAGATCAGAAGAATGTATGAAGCCAAGATAATAGCACCAATTATATTCTCTTATTGGGTTTCAAATTTGGTACCAACAAGGAAGAAGACTGGTGAGATTAGACTTTGTGTTGACCTCAGGAATCTCAATAAAGTTTCACTCAAAGACAATTACACACTCCCTAAAATGGATCGTATATTACAAAGAGTAGTATGGTCAACTAGAATCTCATTATTGGATGGGTTCTCTGGTTACAATCAGATTCTAGTTCACCCAGATGACGAGGCTAAAACAACGTTCACTACTCCTTGGGGCACATTCACTTATTTGAAAATGCCTTTTGAATTAAAGAATGCAGGGGCCACCTTTTAAAGAGATATGGACATAGTTTTTTCTAAGGAGATTCATGACTTCCTAGTAATATACTTAGACGATATCATTGTATTCTCAAAATCTGACAAACAACACCTAGATCATCTAATGCAGGTCTTCATCAAATGTAGGAAGTATGGAATTTCTTTGAATCCTAAAAAATATTTATTTGGGTTAGAAGAGGGAAAATTGCTAGGCCACATAATCTCTAAAGATGGTATCAGAATAGATCCTGCAAGAATTAAAGCCATCTTACAGACACAACACCCTAGGAGCATTAGAGAATTACAAGTCTTTTTAGGAAAAATAAACTTTCTTAGAAGATTTATTTCTAACTTGGCAGAATTAATTAGATCATTGAATAACATGTTGAAAAAAGATTCAATCATAAATGGACCATTGAAGCTAAGATATCCTTTGAAGATATTAAGCTAGCCTTAACAAAGACACCAGTTTTGGTCAGTACAAAGTTTGATAGGGATTTCATCATATTTTCCTTTGCCTCAGAACATACAATTATCGCAGTCCTACTGCAAAAGAATGATCGGGTTATGAACAACCTATTGCCTTTTCTATCAAAGCCCTGAGAGATGCCCCTTTAAAGTACAATATAATGGAAAAGCAAGCCTTTGCTCTGGTCAAAGCTATCAAAGATTTTACAGTTTACATTTTATTTTCTCATATAATAGCCTATGTCCCCAATGCAGTAGTCAAGGATATCCTAACTTAGGATGGTCCAGATGGAAAGAGAGGGAAATGGATTGCTACTATATTAGAATATGACCTAGAAATCAAGCCAACGAATTTAATCAAAGGCCAAGGTTTAGCCAAGCTCATGGCTGAATCGAACTGTCAGGCCTTAGACATAAAATTTATGGCATAAATTCATAATGGAGAGGAGATGGCGACTCCACCAATCAACCAGACCTTTATTGAATCACCATGGTATGCTGACATCATATATGTTTTACAAAATTTACAAGCTCCTCCTGAATTATCTAGGACCAAAAGCAAGTTTTTAAAAATAAAATCTTTAAAATTTTTCATTCCTAACAATGCTTTGTTTTGGAGGAATCATGAAGGTATCCTTCTTAAATGTTTATTGAAAGAAGAATCTGACAACGTGTTACAAGAGTTTCATGTAGGTGACTGTGGAGGACATCTTTACTGGAAAACCACTGCTGACAAGATTTTTAGAGATGGTTTCTATTGGCCCACTTTGTTTTCTGATGTAAAGAAATTTGTAACTTCATGTCATAAATGCTAGATTTTTGTAGGAAAGAAAAAGCTTTTACCCCTCCCCCTGAAACTAATATCTGCTAAAGCACCTTTTCAACAATGGGGTCTTGACTTCATTGGTGAAATCCACCCACCTTCCTCTGCACAACAAAAATGGATCCTCACTGCTACATATTATTTTACCAAATGGATAGAAGCCATACCATCAAGGCAAGCCACTGACATTGTTATAATAACCTTCCTTGAATCTAACATCCAATCTAGATTTGGATGCCCAACCAAGATCATCACTGATAATGTAGCAACCTTCAAGTCTAAGAGAATGATTGATTTCTGTAATAAGTACCATATAACTTTGGGCCATTCCACAGCTTATTACCCCCAAGGAAATGGACTAGCAGAGTCCTCAAACAAGAGTTTAATGAATATCATCAAAAAGTTGTTAGAAGACAATGAGAAAACATGGAACAAGAAGCTAGTGAATGCCTTATGGGCAGACAGGCTAACCACAAAGAAGTCCATTGGTACTAGTCCTTATCAATTAGTTTATGGAATGGAAGTTGTTTTCCCATCATCCTTGGTAACACCAGTGATGAAGTTGCTCCAAGAGTTGCAGGTTGAACCAAATGACATCCAAAGAAGAATCAACCAAACAATTCATTTACAGCAGACCATGGAAGAAGTGTACATCATATCTCAAGTTGTGCAGGAAAGGATCAAGAAGGCTTTGATAAAAGGACTAACGCAGAAGATTTTTACCTAGGGGACAAAGTTTTGAAATGGGACTCAAGAAGAGAGAATAAAGGTAAACATGGGAAATTTGATTTCCTATGGAAAGGCTGATATGTCATCTATGCATTCAGAGGTAATAATGCTTTCTTCCTCAGAGAAATGGATGGCACAGAAGCAGAAGGAGGGCCAGTTAATGGTCGAATGCTTAAACATTGCATTGAACCTAGTTATTGATTTCACTAATCATTTGTACATATTCTATTTTTCAAAAGTCTAGAGTTGATTGGATTGTGATTCTTTGGAGTTGAAGCCTGAAGAGAAGGCCCCAAGCTTCAAAGGTTTTACTGTCATAAATACCAATAACGTGGAAAAGTGAAAGGAAAAGTTGCAGGAGAACATCACAACAATTCAGAAGGCCATTGATCTATAAGTTCTTGACATTTCACCAGGAAATTCCATCCCCAAGTGGAGCCACTGTTAGGTTTCTATACCAATAGGAGTCATAATTTTTGAATGGTTGAGATTAAACCTGTAATATGTACATACCTTTGCTTTCTGCAAATGTTTTCCATATTCAAAAAAATTAAAAAATGTAAAGAGGGTATGTCCTAAAAGAAAAATCAAAGGACAAAAAGAATAAAAAAGGGTAAAAAAAGATGAAAAAATGAACCCCAAGAAAAGAAAAGGCCATGAAAGTGTGCAAGTCAAAATGCCACTCCTAGTTACTTTTGATGCAGAATAAATCATTGTGTGCAACTTGTTACCTTTGCCACAATCCATGATAGTCAAAATGTTTAAACTTGAATATTTCATGTTTTCAATTTTATGCTTATAGATAGAGAATGAAATCTGACCAAACTGTTTAATCTTGGCAGATAATTAGATTAGGTAGAGTAAATAAAAGCATCTCAACTGTTTAATCTGAGCCCTTGGATGTAATAAGGTTAGACCTAGTTAGATTACTATTGTAAAAGAAAAGAAAATGTTTTGATAAGGGTTTGCTAGCTTAAGTGCACCCTAATAAAGAGAAGTAAAAATGGTAGGATGAGTAGGTGGGTAAGTAGAAGAAAGGTTGCAAAATTGTGATGATTGTTAGATAAAAGCATATTGATCACCTTCATCATGAAAGCTCTAAGTATGGATGAAAATTGGACATGGATCAAAGCCACAAAGTCAAATTGATTAACTTCCCTCACTCATTACACCTTTCACTTAACTAATTTCGAATAAAAAGTCTTAAGTACCCAAAATCTTAAGTTAAAGGGGCTCAGATCATTTCTTTGACTTCTGGAGGGACTGGACCCTCAGCCCAATGATTTACAAGTCCTAAGTACTAAAAACCCCCTCATAAACATTCACCCCCTTCAATTCACTCATATTCCCAAACAAATCCCTTTTCCTAAGAAAAAACATCATTTTCCTAAGGAAAAGTCATTTTCCCCTAATAAACCCCTTTTTCTAAGGATAAAACCTTGTTATCCTAGGAAAAGTGATCGCCCCCATGAAAAACACCCCTTTTCTCAAAAAACCCAAAAATACTTTAAGCCTAAGTATAATGTGTTTATGACAATGGCAAATGAATGAAATACATTACACTTTAGCGCTTTTTCATTTTCACATTAACTTTTAACTTTATATATATTAATTCCCTAAAGAAATAACCTTCCTGTATAGTTATATAACAAATCCCTATGTATTAAAAACGTCGCCCCCAAAAAAGTTTGAAACATAAACTTTATAAACACCCTAACCTGATAAACGAATTAATTAATCGACCAACGATTAATTAATAATCAAACCCTGCCAATAAAAACACCCCTGACACCCTAACCCCACCGTAATCCATTGTTAATCAAATCCCGCCACTCTTAAACCTTCGCTGGACCCCCCATTACCTTTCGTACGAACCCCCCACCTCGATCACCATGCGATCGCTCCCCCTTTAATCCAACTGTTGTTAAGCATATTGGGCGGCCTCCAACACCCGACCTTTACCTGCCCGATATGGGCTGTTTTCCTTTAGGCCCTGATGCTACGTGGCGCCCGATGAGTGGGATCGGGTGGCCTCCCCCCGAAACCACCCAGCCCACAAAAGCGATGTGAGCAAACTGCTTATCGCCTCCCACTAAACGACAAAACCATCACATCCCCCGCTAAAAGCCAAAAATACTTTTCCCATGTGCCCACCAAATCATTGACTTTGTGAATAAAACCAAAAAACCTCGTTATTTTGTTTTATCGTGGAAAACAACACTCCAAACCTCCATGCACGCTACTGACTACGTTCAACTGCCAACCCATGTCCAACTGCCAACCTGCAGAAGCCATTGAACTTACAGTCCACCCTGCAGTTCACTAAGGCCTTCTTGAAACGTGCACAGTCGCCCGTCAACCAGTTCAAAGCTGAAATTCCCTAAAATTCCAAGTATTTCTCGAAATTCACTGTAAACCCTGTCTCAATCCTGAACTTGTTACTTTATTTCTTGGAAATTATTAAGGAATTAAGTAAAATAACTGCCCTGTGACCCCAAAACTACTCTTTATTTGAACAAAATTGCCCCAATTTGACTGAAAACCCTTTCCCCATTCTTAAATCCATAAGAACTAAGAATGGTGCTTCAGTTGCTATGGATGTCCGACCAGTTTCAACTCCCCATCTGGATTTAGACCATCTCCCTTTGGCGGACAAAGAATTCCAAATCAAGGACACCTTTGTCCATGAATCCCCACTGAAATTATGCTGCCAGTACTGAGACCAATACCTAATCCATACAGACAAAATAGGCCTCTAGGAGGCTAATTTACCCAAGTATCAATTCCCTCGAGTATATATCTTTCCCGAAATTGTCCATTATTGCCATACAAACTATAGTCCCATCCAAAGAGCAGTGATGTCCCCTGACCATATTGTATTTTTTACTATCACTACTGAATCCATCAATGAAATGCTACAGTTGCAACCAGGACAACATCTGACCAGACAAATTCCCCAAGATTACCCCTGCCAGACTTGCTGAAATATTCCAAACCTTTATTGTGGAAGAGAAACATATTCCAAAGGATCCTCCCCCATACATGTGGACCATATTTTCTAAACTTGGCGAGGACATTGTGTCAATGATATCTAGTGTCTTAGGCTATACTACAAGTGAGTATGTTGATGAAATCATTCTAGCCTTCATGTCCATTTTCACTCCAGGACAACCCCTTACCATCATATATGATTATGCCAAAAAGAAGGCTCAACTCAGAATTAAAGATCAACTAGGCCCCTTTGTGTGCAATAGTCGAGAAGCTGGAAGAGAAGCAAAAGAAATCCTTCAAAGGCTCAAACTGAAACAAATCTTCATATGGAGATGTGATCCCTTTGATTTCATCTGCAATAGAAGACAGAAAAACAAGTTGTCTCCCTCTATCCACCACAGAATCCTTGAGATAGAAAAATTTGCAAATCAGGTGGAATGGGTGGAGAATACTCTAGTAGACATAGATAGCATTGAAGTTGCTATTGAAAATGCATTAATTGATCTAGAGAGGAGGGTTGATGAAGGTTATTTCATATAGGTGCCAGGAGGATCTCAAGCACAAAGGGAATCACAGGCACACAGTGAACAACAAGCATAAGAAAGACCGCAGGTGCAAGAAGAGTCAGAACAACCAGACTTATCAGAAAAATTGACTCAAACAAGACTACCTGAGCTCATCATGAGTACTTCCCCTATCGTGCAGACTCCTCTAAATGAGGAGAGAAACCTCAAAAGAGACAGGGAGGTGGCCCCTCCTTCAGGCATAGCCATTTCACAAACATATTTTAAAAGGCAAAGGTTAAATCCTTTCTCTGAGAAAGAATTCACAGAAGAAACAGTTGGAGCCACAAGCACAGAAAGAGAAGGGAGTATGCATGCTACTCCCTCTGGAGGAACACAAGAACCTTCCACATCACATGCTCAGATATTGGAAAAACAACAAAGTGTGGAAGTGTCCTCATTAAGGATTCCAGCTAACCAAGACCAGGATATTAGAGAAAAGTACAAAGAAATAAAGGCCAGGAATGAAAGGTTAAAAGCCCAAATCTATGCACAGTACCTCAAAATGGCTCCCACCAAACAAACAAGGCTTATGTCAGCCTTTGATGTGAAAGAAGGAAAAATGCAGATGGCTTTCCTAAAGCCCACCACTCAGCAGCCTAGATCAGCAACTGACTACCAGAAGACAAATTTTGAAGTGTTGGCAAAGGACATACATCCTATTGACCAGATTGAATTGCATAGATAGACAGGAGAGATGGTATATTCCACGTTGACAAGAAAAGCCATTGCAGTGCACCAGTTACAGAATTCGTTGAATAATATATCAGCACAATTTCAACTAGAAAAGGCCTCCTCACAAGCCAAGGATACCAGAATCAAGTCCTTGGAGGACTTAATCATAGAGTTGGGACATGATTCCAAAGATGTGAAAGCTGCAAAAAGGTTAATTAAAAAGAAGAATGATGACATAGCTGCTTTGAAAAAGCAGCTCGAAATTCCACATCTTCATCATCCACAAACAACAGAAGTCTTAGAAACTCAGAGGGAACAAGAAGAGTTTATGGACATGGTCCTTAAGCTAAATGATCAGTTGAAAGAAACAAAGAAAGAGTTGGACACATTGATTCAGTATAAATAGGGTGAGTTGGCCACCACTCCATAGACTGTTATTCCCACAGTCTCTACTGTAGTTCCCTCAACATTGGTAGCCTCTTTAGCATCAACAGCTCCACCCACTACATCATTGCCAATCACAACCGAGTCTACAACTACAGGTACATCAATAGAAAAGACAGCAGAGTTAGTGAAAGCCATGGAGGAAATGTCCATCTAGGCTACAGAGCTAAAAAAGCTTAAGGAGAAAGTGACAAGCTTAGAAACTGACTGTAAGCTTGCCCAAATACAACAAAAAGAAGAAACACAGAAAACCCTAAGGATGGGTGAGAGGATAAAGTTCCTTGAAAAAGATTTAACATTGCAAAAGCCACTAGGAAAAATTAAGGAGATGCTCTAGGCCAATATCATTGACTTTGTCAATGATGTTTGGCCATCAATTCAAGTAATATTCGAGCAAACAGAACTGGTGAAAGTGGCCACCGAAGCAATACAAAAGATCAAGGAAGACCAGGGAGACCAGCTTGAAGAGGCTAATCAACTCATCAAATTCTTGAACAACAATAACAGGGAGGAACTAAGTGAGCTTGGCGTGGAGAATAGAACTGAAACTGTCATCCAAGTCAAAAAGGTTCTGACTAAAAGAAACCTTATGCTCAATCTAGAGAAAAAATGCCATAACATGCAGGTTGGTATTGACAGATTCATGGCAAAACTTCAAATTTTGAGGAATAAATGCCTTCCCAATCCCATGGTAATAGATGACAAACGTATGACCCAATTGGACTATGTTGACGAATTAAAGAAATTGTCCAAGGAATAGGCAAGCACTTCAGGAGTTAAAGCATTGCCAACAGGGAAAGTATTATATGATACTTTAGAAAATCTATTCTTCCTAGAGCATGAGGTGAAACATCTATTTATCACCAAGCCAAAATTTGCCCAATACACTAAGGTAGACGAGATATATAGAAGGATGCTCAAGATAAAGTTACCTGAAGATGAATGGTGGAAAAAAATGACAGATTTACTATAAGTTACCACAGTAAATCTAAATGGCAGCTAGATGAAATAGGTAAACAAGGTCAAAGAGTAACAGGTAAAGAGTATTTGTCAAAGGTTAAAGACAAAGATGATTCTAGTGTACACATATCAACCAACTTAAAAGGGCTCAAGTTCAACTGCAACAACCAGCACAACCACAATAAAAGGGACAACATGATGCAATTTTCCATCTGTCTCTATCTTCATGCTTGAAGATATTTTGATTTCCTAGATTAATTCTCATATTGTTTTAAGATATTTTGTAAATATTTTTTGTATAAATACTTCACCTTTCGAAATAATGAGGGGTGGATTCAAAGACATTTCTATAGACATTTTCCTCTCAAGTTGAAGTGCTATTCTATCAAGACTGGATTGGCTTGCTGGATCAAGGAATAAAGTAAAGACATTACACAGGATTCTTGTGTAAAGCGGAAATCAAATAAGTATTCTCTCTCTCATGTGTATTATTGTTTCTCTTTACGTTTATTAATAATCATATGCGTTTCTATGAAATTTGAATGTTAAACTAGGAATGATATTTCAGAACTGGCTTGAATGCTCTCTGTCTTGACTGATTACATTCTTAATGTTTCTGCTAAACTATCTTAGTCTGGGAATTCTTAATTTCTCCCTTACTTCCATAGTTTCCCCCCTAGGTCTATAGTAAAGGATTCTTAGTTGCCATTTGCTCATGATCACTTCCTGCTCTTCATCTTGATCCCGGTCTAAGGATTCTTCATTTCCCTTTCACCCTGGTTAGGACTACCTCATCCATTGGAACCTGAAGATTTGCCTTTTGCTTTGCTAGCCTGCCCTATGAACTCTTCCTTTAGTGATTGTTCTGATCCAGTTAAGCCATCCTTTGATTGACTCCATAGCCCAATGGCTTGAAAGCCTTGCTCTGTCCATCTATTCCTAGAATTCCACCACCCAACCAAAATGAAAACCTTATGAGCACTAAGAAATAGCCTAAAATCCCACCAAAACAAAGTTAAATTATAAAGAGAGAGCCCTCTCTGGACTTAGGTTGGCTATAACCCGAAGTCTAAAAGATTAGGTTTGTGGTTACCTCATATTATTCCTTCTTTTTATAACTTCTAGGGAAGGCTTCTGAGTGATAACAGATTGCACAAGCAAATAGGGGTTCTTCCTATTATTTAGGAGCAAGAATTGTGCAAGGAAATAGCAGGAAGTAGGAGGCCTATTTTTGATAAGTATTGGCTAGAGTAGACTTAGGAGGAGATCAATATGGTAGTGCATGGTGTGCTTCTTCAAGCATTGAAGTTGTCATTGTAATAGATCATTGTTCTCATTCGATATAATACAAACAGAGGAGGGGTTTTTCCTAGTTGGGTTCCCCAGTAAAAATATTGTGCTCATTTATGATTGGATGATTACATGTGTTTCTATTGTATGTTTTCCCGTTCCGCAGATCGGTTAGAAGAAATTTGTGTCTATTGATTTCAATCTGATTTCATTAACAATTGCAAATTTCAAGTTATTTCTACATTGTCCCTCTTTAAAAAGGAAGAAAACTCATTGGTTGTAAATGGATGTATATAACTAAGCTTGCATAAAATGGAAGTGTTGAAAGACATAAGGCTTGGTTAGTTGTTAAAGGATTCTCTAAAGTTGAAGTAATTGACTACACTACACCTTTCCCCTATCACCAAAATGAATTACATCCACCTTGTTCTAGCCATTAGTGCCTCACATGGATGTTAAATCCACCTTCTTGCTTAAGGATCTACAAGAAGAAATATACACTGAACAATATCCTAGCCATGTATTTATATATGTATATGTCTCTTTCCTGCAATATTTCATATAATTAGTGATCAATAGATTTGTGATCGACTGAGTAGATTTAATGGTGTGTTTGTTAAGCATAGTTGGTTTGATTTCCATTGTAGTACTTATTTGGGCCTTATTTTTACCTTGAATGTGTTTTAAAAATGGTTACACAGTTGTTGTGAAATCAACAACCTCTACTGGGAAATCAACATACTGTTGCAAATTTGTAGAATTGCTACATAATCAAATTTTGATAGGGAAACCTAATTAATCACTGATCTTGTTTATAAGTTTTTCACTCTAGTAATTGGGTAAACTAATGGTTAGGGTAATTGAATAATTTGACATGTCTTAACTCTGATTGTTACCACTTGCAGGTTTTATGCATATTCATACCATTTGGTAGGAATTTAAGTATTGGTGGATATAACACTAAATCCTTGCAAGTTAGCAAACCCTAGTGGATAACTAAATGACTATGTGAACTATTTCTTAATAAAAATATATATTTTCACACCATCATGTTGTAAGACTATTCTTTTAATGTTTATGATGTATGTATGTCTTCATGTATACTAAAGAAAATGAACTATTTCATTGGCTTTGATATACATATAATTGAAATGTGTGTCTACTAATTTTCATGATCATTGTTGCTTTGTGAACCATTTCGGAAGTTCAATAACGATCATTTATATGCTCATATGTGTCTTTATTAGGATAGTACAATTACTTTTCTTCTAAAGGCTCACTCTTTCATCTCCCTCCCATGAAAGTACCTTGTATACATTGCAATTGGTGTTTCACAAAGACAAATCACTTGCTTCTCTAAAAGTTATATGCATGCTCTCTTGTGTTGTTAATTACAGCCACGAAAATATTTAAGATCATTGTAATGGCAACCGAGCCAAATTTCTGAATGGGGCTCCTATCCCAAACAGTGTGAAGTCTAGTTGGGACTTCATACCGCGAAGACCCCCTGTTGTTGCCAGCTTCCAACACTATCAATAGATTTTGTGCTAGAAGGAGGTTCAGATGACAACTAAGCACATTGAGTCGGTTTTGAATCTACATCTTGAAATGGCTCATTCCCAAATCATAATCCTGAGATATTTTTGCAAAGAACTTGATCTTACAATCCTCAAAAAAATTATTCATGACTCGTCTCAGTTTAAATTTGATGGGAGTGCGAACTAACTGTGCTTGGACATATGATTCAATTTTTGTCATTTTTGTCTCTCTAATGGAATACATTGTAAGGATGTCATGGCCAGATTGTTCACCATCACATATGAAGGTTATGTCAAGCATTGGTGTCATACATTACCAACTACTTTTACTCATTTATTTGAGAAACTTATTAAGGAGCTTCATCAAGCTTTTGATAGGTACGATTATTAATATGTATATAAAAGGATCAATTAGCCTAAAATGAAACCCGATGAACCATTAGATGATTTTCTTGATCAGTTTCTCCACCTTTGCTATGAATTCTCCAAAGAAGATGTGGATTGGGATTTCATGAGTGAGAAGTTTCATTGTTTGGTTCTAATCTCCTTGAAACAATTTGAATCTGAATGCTTGGTTGATTTTTCTCTACTACCTTATATTGATCATGAGGCACCTAGAATCCCAGGGGAGGAACCTGCTACCCTTTTTGTCCCTTCTCCTCCTCCCTTTTCATTTCTAAACAAGGTAGTCTTTGGTATTGTTGTTGAAGTTGGGAAATCCCAAAATCAAATTGATGATCCAATTATCCCACCTTCATTCCCTTCCCATGATCAAGAATTCATCCAGAAGAGCTTTGAATTTTCTAACACATTCATATAGCCTAATATGAAGGTTGATCCCTTAATTCCTCGCGATGACATTAATATGCATAATATTAATCTTGAATGTGATTCGATTGAAAGTATTATTTCTTCAAGAGATAACAATTGTCCTTTATCATCTACATCTCGTGGCTTTCTTTTATCTAATTTTCTTGATCAATATGCTCCAACAACAACTATTTCTAATACCCTTGACTCTCAACTTGTTGTTTCAAAGGGTAATCAGGTACAAGGTGGTCTTGTCTCACAAGTAAAGGAGAAAAAGGATGAAGACACATTCTATATTTATTCTCTTTTCCATTATTCTATCTCAAAATGATGTTCCTACATTCGTTGTTGATCAAGAATATTGTGACCCCAATTATCAATCAAATGAAAGAAAGATGTTTAATCAAATCAAATGTATAGATGGTCATCATTCTATCACTAATGACTCCTATGATTCAGGTAGTAATGAGTATATATGTACATCTATTAATCTCTTGGTTTCTCAAGAAGACCTGGATTTGCAAAAACCATATCTACAATATGACATGATCAAGGAAGAATCTCTTATCGAAGTTCCTTCCTCATCTCGTTGTTGAGAAATGTAGCAATAAAGGCTCAATTTGACTTGGACTTGGTCAAATTGAGAAAATTTGAAATTTCCACATTAGAAGATAACTCGGAGGTAGTTAATTGAGGTGACATGGCTCTTGTCACTTAGTTAGCCCAGTAAATTCAAGTTAGAGGGCTTGGAGTTTAGTTATGCATGGGTGATTACTAAATTTTAGTAATCCAACTCATTTTTTTCCAACTCAAAGATCATTCAATTAAATAATCAATCAACCAAAAATAGCTCATGCATGCAAGGAATTTGAATTGCTAAAATGTGGTGGAGATTCCAAGGTAGTGTAACATCAGCTGTAGACTAGTCTTGAGTGTACAATTGTTGCATGCAATCAATGATCAATCATTGGGAATTGCGCAATCAATTTGGAGGAAATTACTAAAGAATAGGGGCCAATTTCCTCAGGATTTGTGCAAGGAAATAATAGGCTAGGTGAGCTGATATTTGGCTAAGTGTTGGCCAAAGTTTATTGAGTTGAGCTCAGAGCTAGAGATAGCAATTGTAATAATTTCTCTATTCATCTGATTAATGCAAAGAGGCTTGAGGGGTTTTCCCAGTTGGGCTCCCCTAGAAATCACCGTGTATTTGTGGTTTTGCTTATTACATGTTTATGCATGTTGGTACCATTCCATTACCATCTTTTTCTTCTAGAAACATCATCATTTGTCTATCTTTTTCATGCATAGACCCCTTATATCCATCGAAATTGATTAGTTAATAACATTATAGTTGTTAGTTTACATTAAAGTTAATTTATGAATTTTTTTTTTAGAAATTAGGAAATTTCAACAAAAAGATTACAGGAAGTCATAACATCCTGTAAATGGTTTATCATCTGACACGTGGCATGACAGGCAAGCCGAAGAAATGGATAGGAACGAGATCCTGAATGTACATGCATGGTGAAAAATTGGTTCTACAACAAATCAAAAGCTCATGGTTATGCGGTCAACGCTGGTCAAACCCCAGCCTTCTGGTTACAAAGGCAGTAAAAGCCATGGTTTCCCAAACCAGTTTCGTTTTGTTTTTTTGGAAATCGGTTTAGATTAGAAATGACCAAAAATCACTCCATTGTAAAAGCAGAAACATCTGCTTAATGAATGTACATTCGATTCAGATAGGGACAGGCAGATAAAGACTGCGTATTATTTTGTTTTCAAGAACAGTCACGATTATTATCTCGGTGTATCGTTTGAGAACCGAACTCTTGTATGTGATTGCAATCTTCAGCACTTAAATATAGTCACGTTTTTACTTCGACAGTGTTTATGCGTTAATACTCTTGTTGCTTGAGTTTACTTCAGTGTACCATTGAAACGTGGACGGGCCCTATGTGGATTGGTATACTGTTAATTTCGTTTCCTTAGCAGTTTTTGAATTTGAATAGAATGCATAGTGTTTAGTGTTATTTCCATGTTTATGATTTTGTCGATTTGATTAGAAATTCTCACAAATGGTATTTATGGTGATAGCTTGAAGATTTTATCGTTAGATCATTGAACCATATCTTGGAAGAGATTTAATCCATCATTATATTTTAAAGCATCTCCATAGACTCTGTTTTTATGCATTTAAAATTCAGTATGCTTTTGATTTTTCATGAATGCTTCAGTGTTAACTAGACAGGGCTTTTGTGCATAGCATCCTTGTAAGGGGATTAAAATCCCAGTCCAGCAATACGCTGTATCCTTAGAACAGTTAGATAACTTAGGTGATCTGAGTGTTAAGGTGAGAGGAAACATATCTTAACCTTCTGTAAAGAAGTACTGTAGCCTATCACAATAAACACTTAGTTAGGGATCCTTTATGTCTATAGACTTTAGACACATGCCTCAAAGTTTACTTACCCTGGTTGATAATAAATCTAGTCTAATCTAGCACCCTAGATTGGCCACTACAATGCATGTTGTTCTAAATTGTGAATTTCATTCCGCAAATCAGTAGAATAGAATTGTGTCTCTTGATTTTGGATTAAATTTATTAAGAAATTGAAATTCTATTAAATTTATACATGGTATCAGAGTAGGATTCACATTAGAACAATATTTTCAAAGTTGTTCCTTAGAAGTTTCGAGTTTGTAGCTTCAGTGTAGCAGGATGTCCTCAAAGTTGGGAGAATGACCTTCAATGGACTGAGATTATAGTATGCCTTGCAAGGAAAATCAAATTTCATTGCCTAAAAGGATCACATGGAGACAGTGCTTGATGACAATGGATCATTGGATAATGTCAAGATAGACATTCTAAAACCAGGATCATCTGATGGCAAGAACCTAAACCAATGGAAGAAAGATGTTGCCAAGGTGAGGAGAATAATACCGAAGAGACTGAGAGATCACATTGTCTCAAATATCCATGGAAAAGAGACACCATTTGCTATGTGGAAAGCACTGGCTGAGCTATTTGGAAATAACAGTGACCATTGAAAACTTGCCCTAAAAGACAAACTTTGAAACATTAAGATGCAAAAGAATGACACTATTCCACAATATCTCTCCAGATTTACACAAGTTTGGGATGAGCTTGGAGGGGTTCGTGTGAATGTTGCAGAAGATGACATGGTGAGACTAGCTTTTATAGGCCTTCCAAATTCTTGGCATATCTACTAGGATTCAATGAACTAGAGGGAGAAATTACCTAATTGGGAACGCTTATGGTCTGATTTGGTACAAGAAGAAATCAAGTGAAATACCATAGATGGGGGTTCATCCAAGGGAGAGGATGAAGAAAATTTTGCAATGGTTGGGAAGGGCAAGGAGGGAAAAGGGAAGAAATATCAAACCAAACCAGATTCCAGCCAAGGGGGCAAGAAGAAAGACTTTTCCAAAATAAAATGCTTCAATTGTCATGAATTCAGGCACTATTCTATAAAGCACCCACACAAAAACTCTAGTAATAAGAACTTAGGAGGAGAAACAAGTGAATCATTGGCTTCATAATTTGAGTTAGAATTCACCCTGATCACATGCATGGATAGCACTATATGGGGAGTGTGTGGTAATTGGACTCAGGGGCCTCGTTCCACATGGCAAAGTGTAGAGAGTTTTTTAGAGACCTAAAGGAGAAAGATCTCCAGATGCATATTGAGCTTGGAGACAACGGAAGGTAAAATGCTACCGGGATTTGTACAGTAACCTTTAAGAGGGAGTTGGGATCCCCTATTCACCTCAAAGATGTCATGTTTGTACCAGGCCATAAGAAGAATCTCATCTTAGTAGTAGTTTTGGAAGACCGTGACTATGTTGTAATCTTAAGTAAGGGGAAAACCTTTATGAGACACATAACCATTGGGTAGGTGAAACAAATTGGGGTTCGTGTGAAGAACCTATACAAACTTGATGTGGAAGATTTCATTGCATTAAGCAGTAAGGCAAATAAAGTGCAGAGTTGAGATGTTAGTGAACTCTGGCACATAAGACTTGGTTATTTGCACCATGGTGTTAGTGTCAATGTCTTCGCCACTGCCATCAGTGATCAAAATTACTCTTTTGCATTTCATACTAGGTGTCCCATTTTGATGAGTTGCATTCCATTAGGTCATGGATCAACTGATGGCAGGGTTCAATTCAGTTTTTTCCCTCATGACATATATCTACTGACCTCTGTTCATACTTTTCAAGTCAATGGTTCATGTTTAAATAGGTCTTAGGGTTTCAGTATCATTAGGTCTAGGGTTTCCTCCATGGTCAAATTTAAGTGATTATTGCTAATAATGGTCAACAAAGACATGATGAGGTTAGTAATGATCAGAAAAGTCAAAATGTGTTAAGTTGTAAGCTTAATGAAGGGCTCACCTCAAAACTAGTTTTGAGGTGAAAATAGAGCGTTTGGATTTCATAGTTAAATTTAATGTAATTTTATCATTCTCATATGTAATAAATGGTTCCATGCTGCTCCTGGTCACCCGGTGATATTTCCAAGCACCTGCCACTGCAAAAATCAAGTCATCTTGAGCACCAATCCACCTGCAAAAGCAAAAGAGAACAAATCCTAATTTCCTCTCCCACTGAGCTAGGGTTGGCTATGTGTTCAGAGATATCTGAGCAGAGGCATGAGAAATATCAGAAGGAATGAGGCCATCTCATATAATCAAACATTAGGTCTCCACCATTTGTCGAGAATTCATTCCAAGGAACAAGCCATTCATCACACATAAGGGAAGGTTTTTCTTCAAGTTGTGTTTATGATCAAGAAAAGGTGAATTTGGAAAAAGTGAGAGATTTTTTTTTCCACAATAGGCCAAGGAAGAAAAACCTCCTTCACTTTTTACACAGGTGTCATGGTTTTAGAGAAATGTAAAAAATACAAGTGTCTCAGGAGAGTTAATGTACCTCTGGAGTGACCTTGGGAAAATCAAGATTTCTCCTAGCCTGGTTGGCCAAATGACTTGCTTGATGAGTAAAATTATAACTAGACACAAAGAGATTTCCAATGAGCTATCATGAGCTCAATTTGGAGTTGAGGAAGACCTTCAAAAGTTGACTGCAACAGCGCTCTTCATTTAGGCAGCCTCATTCAGAGCATTTTGACCAGTCTTGGGAGACTAAACTTTTGATAGGGAAAATGAACTCGAAATTGGCAAATTCAAGATTTTTTGGAAAGTCGACTCGATAATATTTCCAATGAGCTATTACACGCCCAATTTGGACACCGGGAAGGCCTCCAAAAGTGGTCTGCAAAAGGGCGATACGCACCTGTCAGCTGGCGCTATGCATTGGATTGGCGTTGCTCACCTGTGAGCTTCTGCCAGTGTAAAATTACACAGGCGCTGCCGATAGAAAAGGTGCTACACACCTGTTAGAGGGTGTTGCGCACCTGGTAGCCAAGCTCTCAAACCTGTCAAATTGTTCCAAAGAGCACTAAATCACCTCAAACGTCCAAATTTCCTCTATTTCATGTAAGTATCACTGCCATTCTTTCTTAAAAGAAGTTTTGCAATCAGTTATTGGTGAGTCTGTTTCTTAAGAAGTAAACCCTTAGTTTTCACCTAAAATATCTCATAAAATCAAAGGCCCATTGTTTTATTGTTGTTTCCCCCGTCTAGTTGTTGTTCCCTCAAACCTACTACCCATACATGATTCCTTAAACATTATTCCCTATATATTTTCCCCACTTCATACATATACCCTAAACCCTACCATACTCCCAAACTCTATATCATATGCCCTAAACCCTATGATACTCCCAAACCCTACATCATTCATTAATCACTCACTTCCCACACCCCTATCCCATTCTTGTGCACCCTCATTAACATTCCTATCTAAAATATCTTCATACTCATCATACCCTCATTCATTACTCCATCACTCCTCATTGACCACAAAGACAAACAACAATACAATAAATGGAGAGGGACAGTGGGTATGAAATGGAGGAAGAGCCACATAGTGACAGTTCCAAAGAGAGAGACACTCAGGGCAGAAGACCTCATAAGGGAGGAAAACATATCAATGAGGAGCCCACCAGTTTGAGAGAGCTGCAAGCTTGCCCATTTACCCTTTCTTGTTTTAGACATCAATCATGTTTTACTTTTTGTGAAATGGTGAAAAGGGTAAAATCCCATCATGAATTAGCAAGGTTGAGGAAGGCTTTGAGAAGCAAAAAGGAGCAAAACAAATTAGAAATCCTAGCTGATGCCTCATTAGCTCATCAAAGCAGTGCTGGAGGGTGTCTTGTGCCAATTTTGGGACAATTTTGGTAAAATTTGGTAATTTTCAAATTTTGAATTTTGAAACACATGAAATCCCAATAGGTGCGCAACGCCACTGGAGTTGTGCTTTTGACTGGAGCATCTTTTGAGAGAATGGTTTGCATTTTTGGATTCAACATGAAAAAACAAACAAACCCAAAAAGTTTCATCAATTTTGGAGTAGATCTTGGTCACATAAAGGCCAAAAAACCATCAAAAAATGACTTCTCTGCCACTTTTTTGACACATAGGAAGAAGTATTGGGAGATTCCATTTTTGAGGGGCCAAATTACATCCAAATATAGAAATTCAAGTTGTTCTAGAAAGTAGACTCAACAAGCTTTCCAACGAGCTATCCTGCACCCAATTCAGACATTGGGAAGATCCCCAAAACTGGCTTGGAAAAAGCGTTGCGCATTGGATTAGGGGCACTACGCATTGGATGGAAATTGCCAGTTTGGCTCCAAAATCAAAATTTCACCTAGATTTTTTGTAATTTGAATTTTGGGCCCATTTTAGGTAAATCTATGAATGTAATTGATGTTATGGGATGTAAATATAATTTCAAAATGACTCTTAGAGGTAAATTCATCATTTTGAGGTGGTTGAGGGAGGAATGAATCAGTTTCCATGGTTTTAGAGGCAAGCTGTTCCACTGCCTATATTCCTGTTCTTAGTTTAGATATGGTTGAAACCACCCCTCGTCTCATGGATTCGACCCCTGATGGCTAGCACAGGTGGTTTTGTGCCTGTATTATGTACATTCTTAGTCATTTGAAAAGGTTGGACTCTTGTGGATGCTTTGAGCTTCATTGTACATCACTACAACAATTTGGCAAGGAAATAAACGAGGGTTTGTAGCTATTTTTGTGGGATTTTATGGTAATGTGTCTTGGCATTATTTCTCCTTTTTGTTATCAGTTTCTCTCATGTGTTATATGTGCCAGCATCTATTTCTTTCTTCTTAACTAAATTAATCAAGGTAGATAGGTGGAATACATTGATATCAGTGCTCTGCCTTGGGAATACATTTAGTTTTTAATGTTTTCTACTATTTGAAGAGGATTCATGACCTTTGCATGCCCTCCTCAGCCCCTCACTAGTCTTAGACCTACCACCTCACTCAAATCCAAGTGCTGAAACACCTACCTACCTCACCCTACAGAACACCCTACATTCCTGACTTGATTTCCTGGACCCAAGCTGCTTGCTCCATTTGATCCAGCAACCAACCATCAAAATCAACCAAAAACCCTAGAGCTACTATACCTAGCCTAAAATCCATATTCAATTCAGTCATCTCAACTGATATTAACAAGGAGAGAGCCCTCTCCCGACCTGGTAGGGCTAGTTACCAGGTTAAGCGTGGTTTGTGGTTATCCTAGGATTGCCTCCCTTCAGCCTGAGGTCAATCTAGGCTCTAACACATGGAACCCTTAAAATTATGTAGCAAATAACCACTGGTCTCCCTAAAGGATCACTTGAGCAACACAATGTCTTCAAGGGTTGTACCTTGGGGAAGTATGTAATATCCACATTTCATGATCAAGACAGAAAAGCAAATGCAGTCTTGGAGAGAGTCCACTTTGATGTTTGTGGACCCTTCTTGATAAGCTCTAGTGCCATACATAAATACTATGTTATTTTTATTGATTATTTCTCAAGAAAGTGTTGGATCTTCTTCATGCAGAATAAGGATGAGATATTCTCAAGATTTGTAGAATTCAAGGAACTAGATGAGAAAGAGACCAAAAAGAAGGTGAAGGCTCTTACGAGCGACAATGGAGGTGAGTATCTTTCGAGTGACTTCAAGGAATTTTGTGCCAAATAGGGAATTCAAAGAGAACTGATATATCCCCACAACCCACAACAAAACATGATAGCTAAGAGAAAGAATCAGAGCATTGTGGGAGTTGCGAGAGATATGCTACATGACCAAGGCCTGCCACTACATTTTTGGGCAAAGGCATGTAACACAACAGTCTACTTGCTGAACCGAAGTCCTCATCGAATTTTTGATATGATTACACCAGAGGAGGCCTTCCCGGGGAGAAAGTCGAATGTGTCTCATTTTTGAATTTTTGGAGCCTCTGTTTACTGCCATGTATCCAAAGATTTGAGGAAGAAACTTGAGCTGACAACAGAGTTGGTAGTTTTTGTGGGTTACACCAAAACTCCACACAATTACTTGGTGTACTTACCTTCCCTCGTAATGACAGTTGTGTGGAGGGATGTAAAATTTGAATAGAATAAAGCAATGAGATGCTCTCTTGAGAGGGAGCTTCAAATCCCACTAGAAGAGGAGATTTTAGCTCCAAAGGAGGAGCCTTAGGAAGTTGTGGAGCAACCACAAATGGAGGAGAAGAGAGGAGGCACAGTGGATACATCCACTCCAACATAACCATCAAGAGAAGGTAGAAAAAGAACCAGGGAAGACGAAATATTGGTGCATGATGCGAGGGAGAATGTGGGAGCTCCTTCAAATTTGCACAGGCAAAGGAGGTCACTTGAGAGGTAAAATGACTACATGGCTCTAATGACTGAGCTTGTAGAGACTGAGCCATCCTCTTTTGAGGAAGCAGTTGAGCAACTAGTTTTTGTTGATGCAATGGTGGAAGAATATGAATCCATCATAAAGAAAAGTGTTTGGGAAGTGGTCCTAAGACCAATAGAAAAATCAGTTGTGGGTTCAAAATGGATCTTCAAAGTTATGCATGGAACATACAAAAGCATAGAGAAGTATAAGGCCAGACTTGTGGCCAAAGGATTCCCTCACATTGAGGGAATTGACTATGATGAAACCTTTGCTCATGTAGCAAGGTATTCATCCATTACATCAATTCTTGCACTAGTTGCACAGATGGAGCAGAAGATCCACTAGATGGATGTAAAAACAACATTTCTCAATGGTGTTATTAAGGAGGAAGTGTACACAGAGAACGAAGAAGTTTTTGAGACATTTGATCGAGAGTTTCATGTGTGTCGACTCAGGTGAACATTGTACTATCTCAAACAAGCACCCCGAGCTTGGTACACTCATATTGATAGTTATCTCACTGGATGGGGATTCACCAAAAGTGAAGCAAATGCGAACCTATATCATATTTTTATAGAAGGTAAATTGCTTATCATTGTTTTATATGTTAATGATTTAATATCGACAGGTGATGAGCAATTGATCAGCTCTTGCAAGGAGGACCTTGCAAGGGAGTTTGAGATGAAAGGCATGCATCTCATGCACTACTTCCTTGGGCTAGAAGTATGGAAAGGTCATGGGGAATTATTTATGTATCAAGGCAAGTATGCCACCGAGATACTGCAGAGATTTCACATGTAGAGTTGTAAGCCCATGGAGACATCTCTCGCGACCAACAAGAGGAAGGAGAATGCCACTTTAGGTGAAGAGGTTATTGCTACCATTTACTGGCAGCTAGTGGGTTCATTGATGTATCTTGTGAACACATGACCGGATATGTGCCATGCAGTCAAACAATTGAGCCAAGTTATGGTTAGGCCAACCAAATTGTATTGGAAGGCAACAAATCATGTTTTACGGTACATCAAAGGCACTACCTAGTATGGATTATGATGCCAACTGATAGAGGGAGTGAAGTTGCATGGCTTCATAGATGTAGAATGGGTAGGGAGTCCATTCGATTGAAAAGAGTACATAAGGTGCAATTTTTCAGTTTTGGGTTTGCAACAATTTCCTGGTATAATAGGAAGTAGAGGTTTGTGGCACTCAACTCAGCAAAAGTTGAATACATGGCTACAAGTCAAGCAACATGTGAGGCGATTTGGATGAGAAAGATACTTGTGGGATTGTTTGGCCAGGAGATGGATCCAAATGTGATCTATTTTGATAATTAGAGTTGCATTAAGTTCTTTGAGAATCCAATATGTCACGATAGATCCAAGCATAAAGATATCCAATATCATCATTTACAAGACTGTGTGCAGAGGAGGATAATGTTGCTATAATGCATTTTGATTGAGGAACAAGATGCTAACATCCTGACAAAGGATTTATCAAGAGAGAAGTTTGAATTCAAAAGGTGTAGGATAGGGGTAGTTGATAATCCCTTCCTTGCTAAGAGGGAGTGTTGAGAATTGTAGCAAGAATGGCTCAAATTGACTTAGCCTTGGTCAAATAGAGAAAATTAGAAATTTGCACATCAACATACAACTTGGAGGTAGTTAACTGAGGTGAGATGGATCTTGTCACTCAATTAGCTTAGTAAATTCGAGTAAGAGGGCTTGCAATTAAATTATGCATGTGTGAT
This sequence comes from Pinus taeda, assembly GCA_000404065.3. NCBI lineage: Eukaryota > Viridiplantae > Streptophyta > Pinopsida > Pinales > Pinaceae > Pinus > Pinus taeda. The sequence goes on from APFE030250061.1 coordinate 399,200, forward strand.
TGCTAAAATCTAGTAATTCAGTTCAGTTATTTCCAGTTGGACTCAATTAAACTAGTTCTTACAATTAATAGAACTACTTGGAGGTTAGTTGTGCAGTGGGACAACAATCTAACTTAGAGATCATCCAATTAACTGATCAATCAACCAAAAATAGCTCATGCATGCAAGAAATTCAAATTGCTCAATTGTGATGGAGATTCCAAGGCAATGCAATATCATTTGTAGACTAGTATTGAGTGTGCAGGTGTTGCATGCAATCAATGATCAATCCTTGGGAACTGTGCAATCAATTCGGAGGAAATTCCTAAAGAATAAGGGAAAATTTCCTTAGTATTTGTGCAAGGAAATAGGAGGCTAGGTGAGCTTATATTTGGTTGAGTGTTGGCCAGAGTTGTTCATTAAGGAGAGAGAAGAATTATTCTTTTGCAGGTTGAGCTCAGAGTTGGAACCAACAATTGTAATAGATTCTATATTCATCTAATTAATGCAAAGAGGCTTGAGGGGTTTTTCCCAGTTGGATTCCCTTAGAAATCATTATGTATTTATGTTTTTTCTTATTGCATGTATATGCATGTTATTCTAAATTGTGAATTTCATTTTGCATATCAATAGAGTAGAATTGTGTCTCTTGATTTTGGATTAAATTTCTTGAACAGTTGCAATTCTATTAAATTTTTACACTCATTGTCCTTTGTGCCCTAATGCATTTAATGAATCGAATGGTGATGAAAATATCCCATGTTTTTCAAACTCACAATATAATGAATCTGATTAGAAGTTTATACAAGGAGGTAGGGTCACCCTTGATGAATGAGAAGATGATGTAAACATATAACATCTTTCTTATAGTTTGCAATCTTCAATACTACATGGGCTTAATTAATTTGGTCAATTTTTTCATGATACCCATCCAATATGTGCATCTTTGGTTATAAATCCTGAAGAATCTTATGACTTAGGTGATCTATTTGGTGATGTTGAAAACTCCAATGGAACTGTTGATTCCAATGACTGCCATCTGATTCATATTGATATTGCTGAAATAATTGATGATAGTTGTCTTCACATAAATGTTGACCCGACCATGCTTTCAAGCTTCAATCATCCAACATTCGAAAATTTAGGGAATTGTCAAGAAGTCGAGGCATTTCAGCTTCGGTTGATGGTTATGCTAGGTTTTCACAATCTTTATGGGATCTTCGAACTAGGTCAGGTTATAATTTTCTCTCATAATTCTTTCCTCAACATTGTTTCATTGGATCTAAGCACTATCTTGAAGGATTCTTAGCGTTTTCGAGTTAATTCTGTTAGTCCCCAAGATAGAGATCCTCATCGGATAGAAGATTCTTGTTTAGTTGATTCATCATCATGCAAATCCTTTGTATTAAACCCAGATTTGGAGTACATATCTCTTACGGATGTACATAGCTTTGAAACTTGCCTTTCAAATTATTACCAACCAAAAGAGTCCCCCCTTGTTAAACTCTTCCATGAATGATCAATTTATTATACCTCTAGTGTATCTTAAGAAGTTAATCATTTTTCTAGCACAATTGATTGTCTCAAGTGTACTTGAATCATCTTGCGGAGGAAAGCCCATGTGTTGACAAACTAACCTCTCATATTGATATGAATGTCGGATGTGATTCTAATATTTTCTTAGTTGGTATCCTAATTGGTTTCTTGTGTGTATGATGCAATAAATTGTTTCTAATTCCCCAAGCTTTCATGTTGCTGACCTAGTGCATAATCAGTTACAAAAAGAATCAATGGAGAATGTGCCAATACACCAATATGATCATAGTACTAGTCTTAATAACTATCTTACAACTAATCATTTTTCCACTGGTGTATCCAATGATAGTTGTTTTACATTTGTTGATCTCATAAAGGCCATAAATTCTTATGATTCATCATTTTTCTACTTAGATGTTTGTCAATAAGTCGAGGCACTTCAATTTTTGCTGATGGTTATGTCAGGTCCTCACGATCTTGATAAACTTTCTGAACAATATCAGATCAAATTTCCTTTGCAAGATTCTCTTTATAGTTCGTTTGCGTAGATTAAAGTTCATTTTCCAAATATTTTTAGGGACTTCAAAAGGGTTGTTATGAATATCATGATCGAATTGTTGATTAGCTAGAGGAAACTTATCTAGCGAGCTTTGTCGTTAACAATAATTTTCAATCTTACTTGATGTTTGCTAAGAAAAAAATGCAGGCGAATGTACATGTGTGGGATGCTTTCAGGGTCTATATGTCCATTATCTCATCCAATGAGGTAGAACTGCAGATTTGGTGAAAGGAAGCATTTATAACAAACCTTCCTATCAGTAGGCAAGACCTTAAACTTTTTGTGTAAGTTATTCAGGTAGACATCTTTATTCCTACACATTGCTTTATAATTTCTGCTTACAAGTCAGGAACAACTCCTATGGTTGCATTGGAAATTTTAATTTACATGATCCCGACCTTCTAGTTAAATATATTAGGGTTTATGTCTAGTTGCAATCTAGTTATTTTATCATTGCATTATAGAATTGTTCCCACATCTCCTTTCTCATTTAAGTTATGTTCTCTGCATGCCCTTTACTACTCTTTACTTTTCTATCTTATTTTCTCTCTTTTATGTTATGGTTCTCTCTTTCGTGTCTTTGCTCGTGTTTTGTTTTTAATAAGACTATGTATGAAATCTGTCTTATTTGGCTATATGGTAATGTGGCAAAAGTTGAAAGGGAAATTGTGATAACTGGAAACACTTGGCTTACATTTGGTCTACTTCTTTGTTTGGGCCTAAATATCTTTTAAGGTCAATGATACATGTATGAAAAGTACGTTTCATCCTAAGTGAAAGCTCAAGGGAATCTATGATGCCCATATCCATTATGGGATATTCTTTCCTTGAATTGACTTTTATATTGATGGGTTTTAATGTTATGCAACTAGCTCACAAAATAGAAGAAGAGATAGATCAACGACTTCAAAATTAGCCTTTTTGAGGGTGAAACCTCCTTTACATTACACAAATGAACAATTATTCGACCATACAAATGAAAAATCTCCTTTCTATATATAGGAGTCTAAGGGGTCACAATATAATTTGAGCCTACATAACAAATAATAACAATAATGGGCTTCTATGGGGCACAATTATAAAAATATGGGGACTACATGGGCACAATAGTACAATAAGGGGGTTGCATTAATAACAATAAGGGGCTACACAAGTAGTATATGGACCTAACATGCCCCTCTCCTCCAAAAAAGTGTTGTCCTCAATGCTTGAGTAGTTTTGGATGCTTCTGTATAAAATTCTCATCCTCCCATGTGGAATATTTAACGGGTAAGTTCTTCCACTTGATGAGATACTCTGAGATTGATTGATTTCGTAGCTGGCGGGTTCTTGATTCCGTGACTGTTTCATGTTCCAATATAATTTTTCCTTCCTTGTCAAGTTCCGATAATATTGGTTGAACTAAGAGCTTGTCACGTATAACCTTCTTTAAGCATGAAACATGGAAAACTGGGTGCACTCAGGAAGATGCAGGAAGCTCTAATTTGTATGCCATAGTACTAATCTTTTGCAACACCTTTTAAGGACCATAGTACTTCGGTGATAATTTATTATCCCTCTTAGCTTGCTTAAGGGACATTTCTTTTTATGGTTGTAGCCGTAAAAATACTTAGTTTTCTAGATAAAAACTTCTTTCACTGCGATATTGATTTGCATGTTGTTTCATTTGATTTTGTGCCAAAGTGAGGTTATCCTTTAAGAGTTGGGGAACTTGTTGTTGATGCTCGATGTGATCTTCCACTGCTTGAACCTTATATGTTTCTCTTGAAGATGATGTGATGGATGGTCGATGATATCCATAAAAAGCCATTGCATTACCAGATATGGTCAGATTCAATTCTTCTTTCTCTAGGGTTGGTTCTTGGTGTATATCCTCTTCTATTGACTTTTCTTGATCCTTTTCTTCCTCCTTTTCACAATCTATGTAAAATAATTTCTTCTAAGCACACTTATCACGTTTAGTGTATTTGCTATCACAACTGTAACAAAGCCCTTTTGCTCTTTTTTCTTCCAATTGTTGTGGTGTCAACCTTGTAGGTTGTGGACGTTTGGAGAAACAACACTTCCATCTTTATAGTTGTGAGTGGTAGGATTCCTTGTTGCCATAATTTTTCTTGCCAACCTGAATGCCTTCTCCAATGAATCAGGTTCCTGAAGACGAACCTCATGTTGGATTCTATCCTTTAAATTCCCTATGAAGACATCAATCCTATGCTCCTCTGGAATATCATTTACCCTTATATTCAATTTCTGGAAGTCTTCAACGTGCTCCGCCATTAAACCCCTTTGTTTGAGATTTATTAGTTGGCTAAAGAAGGTGTTGCTCTTTGTATCCTCATAATGTGCTATCATTTCCTTCGTGAAAATTGACCCAATGACAATTTTTTGACGAGAGAAAAGGCATCTATACCATACAAACTAATTTGGTTCTAAATATAAAGTTGCAATACATACCTTTTGTTTGTTTTTCACATTATGGAGATCAAAATATTATTCCATTAGTAGTATTCATGTTACAAGATCCTTGCCATAAAACTTCCTCATATTGATAATTGGAATATGGTGGGTCTTCAATCCAAAATTAGATTCTATGAAATCATGATTAAAATTTCTTTTGTTCTGATCATGAGTTTCATCTACTACCTTTTATTCATTAGGAAGCCTTTCTTGTAGCAACTTTGCCCCATCTTTGTCCCACCTTTCTTCAAACCTTCTTGGTCTTTCTTCAAATCTCCCATGTTTTCTTTCAATTTTTCTTCTATACCATCGATCTTATCTTATGCCATAGATAAAACCATTTATCTTAGCTTCAATCGCATTCTTCAAACCATCCATCCAATTTTGCTTACTAGGTGTTTCTATTTTCTTGATTCGAGTCATTCTTTTTCTTGCTTTTAGGAGCTCGATCTTGAAACGATTGTAAATTTGTAATTTTATATCTCCAAGTTCTGAAATTTCATCCTCTGGAAGCCTTGTGAGTCCTCTTTCCAACCCTGCAAGTTTGGCTGATATTGGATTCTTCAAGAAAGAGTTATGTCCAATCTCCCATGATGACATGATTATAGACTAGTTTAGTAGAGAGAACTTGTACGGTGTGCCACATGTGAATGTTTCAACATTTGGCCCTGAAAATGGTACCCATGAAACTACAGTCTGTCCTCTTTCTGTCACTTCTTACAAAATTCAAATTCGATGCTCAGAGAAAAAGTTATGAATATTTTCCCATGTTCACCATTTTGAGATGGAATTTTGGAGCCTGCACAAACCCTAACTTCCTTTGAACATATCTCCCAAAACATAGAGAACCAAGATCTGAAATTCACACATGAGGTTCACCAAGATTTCAGCTCTAATGAATTTTAATTTCAACTTCTGAAGCTTCGTAGAAAAAAAAGTTTTAATGAAAATTCCACAATGACCTGTTTGAAGCAGCGAAACACTAGAATCCAAAGCTCTAATACCAAATGTTATGCAACCAGCTCACAAAATAGAAGAAGAGATAGATCATCGAATTCAAAATTAGCCTCTTTGAGGGGGAAACCTCCTTTACATTACACAAATGAACAATTCTTCTATCATACAAATGGAAAACCTCCTTTCTATACATAAGAGTCTGAGGGGTCACAATATAATAAGAGCCTACATAACAATAATATTGTAAGGGAACAATAATAACAATACTGGGATCCTATGGGGCACAATAATAACAATATGGGAACCACATGGGAATAATAATAGAATAAGGGGGTTACACTAATAACAATAAGGGGCTACACTAGTAGTATAGGGACATAACATTTAGCATGTCATCTTATTTGAGTAGAGAAGGTAAAGGAGGAAAAACTTAAGCGAGCAAACTAATCTCAAAGGTATATATCTGAGAGTCTCCGCAAAACAAAGACCAACCTCTCTCACCCATAAAATAAGTTGGGATCCCCCTTCCACCCTTGTTGAAATAAATGTAAATGAGCAAAGAGTTGTAAAATAAAGAAAGGGTGAAAGAAGAGAAAGGCTTCTTGGGCAGAGAGGTGAAGCAAACAACTTCATTGAGGTACTAAACATGCTTGCTAGCAATAAGTCAATGCTTGTGATTCCTTTTAGTGACTCAATTGGGGTACTGAATAGGCCTGCTGGAAGTCGAGAAACACCAGAGATGACACTGAAACTTTGAATATCTTAAACTCGTGAAACTCATATACTCATACTCCTTAATCGAAACAACTAAATTTTGACTAGTCTTGTGAAGTGTGTTGAGCCGACAAGAGGAATATAAGGGACTACATCTTTAACTGGGATAAGTAAGGAATATATGGTCATCAATAGAATGAGACAATACCTCCAAAAGTCTAGACCTCATGATCAAGGTTAGACCCAAATAAAGAATTTGGGGTTCTTCCAGTGTGTCGCTAGGCGTTGTAGCTGCCACAACTCCCTCCAAAATTTTTCCTTCCTTCAAATTTGGAGCCTCCTTATGATCATGTCATCTTTCATTTTAAGCCATTAATTTCATGCTCGGTTATGTTATTTGAATTCAATTATTCCTTTAGGAATTCTAAGTGTCCCAATTACTTGCTTTAACATGCTTAGATTGTGATACTTTCATGACACACTTATTTTAAGAAAGCCTAGCGCAGTCCCTATTGATAGTCAGTGTGAAATTTTAGAACACAAGCAAGCACACCTCTTGTTTATGGGTAGTCATTGTGCAGTTCCCAGAGACATTCATTGTGCAATTCTTGTTGATAATGATTGCACAATCCTTTCTGATATTCACTGCGCAATCTTTGCTGATAGTCACTGCACAATATCTCAAGTCATCATTGTCACTCTTCTAGAAGAAGTCAACTCACACTTGACCCCTAGTTTCTCAACATGCGTTGATCACACTCAAAAACCTTAACTATAATTGCATGTATACTCCCCCCTATATAAAGAGTCCAGTCCAGAGCCCATTTTCACATTCATTATTTGCTTTGGAGGTCTTTGCATTCTTAGAGCATAAGGAGCATTCTTGGTTGAAAATGCGTCATCTTCCAAGTGAGTTTCTTATCTGTTTCTTTTGCTTTCTTTCGCTCTTGCATGTGTCATTTTTTCTTGCTCTATCTTTTACAAGTGACTCTTTTTCTTTCTTTCATTCTTCCATGTGTCACTTGTGTTTTATTTTGTTTTCGCATGTGTCACTTTCGCATATCCTAAGGGCACATTTGCACACCTTTAGAGGTAGATCAAGTGCACTCTTTTTCATCAGTTGATTTTATTGATAATTAGAACATGTGTTGGACACATTCTCATGACATAACACACGTTTTGGTTATAGTCGACACTTGTGTCGTAAAGATATGCACCCTAAGTGTCACACTTGGAGATAAGTGTCACTTTACTATCATTTCACTATATTTATGTTGGATTTGCGTACTATGAATATTATTGTCATATGTGTGATTGTGTATGTGTATGATATCATGTTCAAGGCCTATTATGCATTCTATTGCTCTCCTCTTTGCTCAACTAGTCTCACACTTAGTCAATTTTGGGTTTCTTCCTTGTCCTCACGTCATGCACAAGATATGAACACCTTTAATCCTTATCCAAGTGATGAGCGCATTGTGTACTTACAGGCCTCAATCATGAGCCTCTTATTGCTTACACTTTCTCTCTGTGCCCATCTCGAGGACAATTTCCTTCACATTTTGCATTGTGCATCCCTAGACCACAATCACTCAACCCTTGTTTCTTACACTTGCTCATCGTGCAAAGCCTTGATCAAGCCTTACCTTGTATTCTGCATTGAGCACTCCTAGTTGACAATGAGGTCAACTTTAGCCCCTTGCAATGGAAACCCTTTCAATACTAGCCACTCCCCATATTGCGCATTGATTTTTCCTAAGGTACAATGAACCAACTTCTTGCTGCCCACACTTTCCCTCTGTGTAATAACTTAATGAACATTTCCTTGTATTTCACATTGCGTAATCCTAGTGGAGAATAGGGCCATTCTTGACCCCTCTAGTAGCAACCTGCATAATTCTTAGTGTCCCCTCCTCAATCACTTTTCATTACAGAGTCACAGTGCTTATGCCTATCACCCTTGTCTCCTGGACTTGCTCACTACATAAAGCCTTGTTCCTCTCGCTCTTCCCATTGCACATTGCACACTCCCAGTGTCCAATCCTCCCCTCCTTGCCTCACAAACCTGTGTAATATGAAAAATAAGGTCTCTCCTTCTCAGTACCTTAACATTCTACATGAACACACAAAGTAGGATATGTGGTTTTGGCACTGATTTTGTCTTTTGTGGGTGAAATCCATTTGCAAGTACTATCATCCTAACATGGTAGATGATTTTCAAGGAGGTAACCAAGAAGGGGTTTCAAAGGGACACTTGTGGAGATAAGAAAAAAAAGTGCCATCATGCAAGAGTAAAATAATCTTGGACCATGATAGAGAGATGGCAATTCATGTTGACTTAGAAGGTTCCAATACCTATATTGACCCTTTGGAGGGTGAAGACGAATCACATATCAGATCAATCATGAAGAATTCAAGACATAAAAACAAAGAAAATAACTTGACATTGACACATCACAATGAAGTCTCGTGTCATAGTCGCCAAATTGTATCCTCTTAAAAGTGTGAACATAAGAATCTGATTTTTCTCCTTGTATTTGCCACATTATTGGTGGAATGTAATTATGTAATTTTGAAATTAAGAAAATGTAAAAATGTGTGTAAGCCCAAGGGTCACACATGGAATGTGAAGAGTCACTAGGAAGTCCAAAGGTTATGTAGAATCTCAAAAGTCATATGGGATCTCAATAGTCACGAGGGAAGTCAAAATTCACATGGGAGGTGAAAGATCACCTCATTTGTTATAAATAAACCCTCATGCCTTATGCAAACGACTTTGGATTCTCAACCTTGGCTCCTCTAGTTTAGCATAGGAGAGAAGATCATTCTTTCGAGGAGCAAGTGGTAGCTTCATGTTCAACTACTGGGGCTAGAGTTCCATCATTGTAATTGTATATCCTGACACTTTCACTTAATAATTTGAAGCTCTCAGAGTTGATGCACTTTCATGTATGTATCGTGAATGGTGTAAGACTATTCTTTTAATGTTTACGATGTATGCTTGTGTTCACATGTACTAAAGAAAATGAACGATTTTGTTGGATTTGGTATACATCTAATTGAATTGTGCATCTACTAGTTTTCATGATCACTGTTGCTTTATGAACTATTTCGCATGTTAACTAATGAATTTTTCTATTCTCATGTGTGTCTTTATTAAGATAGTACTATTTTCTCTGCTAAAGTCACTTTTTTGTATCCCTTCCATGTAAGTACCTTCTATACATTGAAATTGGTGTTTAGAAAAGTTAACTCACTTGCTTATCTCAAAGTTATGTGCATGCTCTCTTGTGTTGTTAATTATAGCCAAGGCAAATCTTTAAAATCCTTGTAATGGCAGCCAAGACAAATTTCTGGATGGGCCTCCTATCCCAAATGATGTGAGGCATAGTTGGGACTTCATACACGAGAGACCCCCTATTGTTGGTATCTTCCAACACCGTTAACATAATTCTATATATATATATATATATTTTATTTGTAAAAGTATATTCCATTTGGGATTCATATCATATATGTAGTCGTAGAAGATATATCATATTAGTCCAACTAAAATCAATAGAAAGTTGTTTCCTTGTCTGCCATGAGATTCCGGAAAATATTTTCTATTTGTTTTTTGTTTTTTGTTTTTTTTTTTTTTAACTATCTAGAAGGAAGCATCCATTTTTCTATCCCAAAGTATGATCTATAAATTTCCATGGATATTCCACTGGACAATTCATCCCAACAAATCTGACAATAATATATTAAAATACTCAAATTTTACACTATTACAAGTTTATTTAATTTATAGATCTGTAGATTTTACTATAATTAGTGCATGCATACGAATGGAAATTATGCAGAAAAGTAGAGAATGGAAAAATAATCTCACACACACATAAGACACAAGATATGCTCTCTAGGAAACCCTTTTGGGAGAAAACCCAGCTGGAAGGTGAGGCTGTTTTGCTCTCTTTCTTTGTTTGGAAACATGGCTGCAAGTACAAAGAAGTAATGCCTGTGGCCCATGGGTTGCTACAGTGCACAAATCCTCTATGTGTTCTCTACCTCCTATCTCTCCTGGCTATCTTTCTCAGTTATGGAACAAAATGCTCTCGAAAGAATGGAATGCCTCTTCCTCCTAGTGGTTTGGTTATAACACAACCCGATAGCCTACTAGTGGTTAATTTTGACTACATCAACTCTTAACTAGAGTTACAATATAGACTCTTCTAGAGTCTTTTACATCACAAACACATGGCTAGCCCCTTTTCCATAAATAATGGTGGTTGACACGACATCCTCCTGAACTATAGGTGTGAAAACAGGAAGGTCAACTTATGAGTGGCATAAATTTTGCATACAGACTCTGATTGACACACTTCTTGTGTCATTGGAAAGATCTCTCTATGTACAATAACATGAAAAGATGCCACGTTAGAGTGGCAGATTTTTGCCCCCAAAAAATGTCGTTTGATGCCTCAAAATTCTTTCGGAAGGTTTCAGACCCCGTTTCGCCAAACTGGGTCCCGTCAGTAAAAACGATCCTGTGAGCTAATTCCTCCACCTTTTCCACTCCAAATGCATCAAGATGGATGAAAAACAATATAATGATCAAATTTAGATCATAACTCCCCATTTTGGGAGGCTTTTGGTCCCTAAACGATTTTACTAAATGAGGTGAGGAAATTTTTCCTCCTCCTTCTCTCTGGTGTATCATTTAGCTTTGCCTGGAAGATGTCCCTTCAACCCAATCTGCCAAAGGTCATGTTGCCCCTGTCTTGTAGTTCTGGACCTCTTTTGAAAAAGTGTATCTTTTGTCAACTTTTCCTGAGCATCTAGTGCCAAATCCTCCACGAAAGGTAGCACAAGTTCCTCTTCCTGATCTAGCATGGAAGGCTCATAAAGTTTCAAATTTTCTACATTCACAACTGAGTAAATGTGTATATATGGTGGTAAACTAAGTTGATAGACATTATCACCCACCTTTTCCAGTATCTCAAAGGGACCATACCTTAGAGCCTTGGTTTTCTTACTAGGCCCCTGCAACCTCTCCTTGTTCAAGTGTAGCCATACTCTGTTTCCCACCTTGAATGATTTCTCTGTTATGTGCTGATCATGCCTGGCCTTATACTTCTCCTACAACTTCTACAATGTTTCTTATATATGTAGATGGATCTTCCTGATCTTCTCTATAATTTTTTCATCCGTAAAAAAATATCCTATAAGATCTTCCCTCACTCCTCCTTGCTGCCCATATGCTATATCTAAAGGTGAAGGTGGCAAACATAAAAAAACAAGTCTCAAATGGGGACTTTCTTGTAGAAGTGTGGACTACTCTGTTTTAAGAATGTTTTATATATACTAGGTTTTCATCTCAGGTCATTGGGTGCTTCTGGTTGTATCCCCTCGAAAGCTGCACCAAAATCCTGTTTACCACTTATGCCTCCCATCTGTCTATGGATGGAATGTTGTAGATCTCTTCAACTTTGTGTCCATCTCCTCCCACAATGTAGTCCATAATGCATTGAGAAACCTTATGTCCTTGTCTGAAATGATGCTCCTTAGTATCCCAAAGTGCACCTAGACCTATCCATAGAACAAGTTTGTTGCTTCTTGTTCGTTCATGGTGTTTTTACAGGGCATCAGAACAAACATCTTGCTGAACCTGTCAGCTACCACGAACAAGTAGTCATGTCCCTTCCTAGTTGTCGGTAAACCCACCACAAAATCCCTGGAAATGCTTTCCCAAGGACAAGTAGGTACATGTAAGGGATGATATAGACCTCGTTTCCTGTTGTTAGGCTTGCTAGTACAATAAAGCATGCATCCTCTTATGAACCCAGCTACATGCTCTTGCATCTTGGGCCAATACACATACCTCTACAAGTTAGCCATGGTTTTCTCTACACCAAAGTGACCTACAACCTTGGAGCTGTGAGCCTCTCTAATCAACTGTAATCACTCACCTTTAGGAACACATAACTTATCCAGCTTGTAGAGTAACCCGTCCGGGAGATCGTAGACAATGGTGTTGTCGCCATCTTGCACATGAGTCTGACTCTACAACTGCTGATACACCTCCTTGAAGTCCTCATATTCTGAATATGCCTCTTTGTATGCATCATGGTTGAATGGCTCCATGTGCATAAGAGTCCCCAATGTTGTAATATTTGACGTGGGTGGCCTTGAAAGCATATCAACCAACTTGTTTGTGCTGCCCTTCTTATACTTGATCACCAAATGAAACTGATGTAAAAACCCCATCCACTTGTAATGTATGTTCTGTTGTAGCTTACTTTGGGAATGCAAGTACTGTAACGACTGGTGATTTGTGTGTATTACTGTCTCCTTTCCCATCAGATAGTGCTTCCACTTCTTCACAGCTTGTGCCATGGCATAGAGCTCCTTATCGTAAGTAGGGTAATTAAGAACTGCCCCATGAAATACTTCAGAATAGTAGCAAACGAAGCTTCCTCTTTACATCAAGACAACTCCCATAACATACCCACTTGCATTTGTCTCCACTTCAAAGGGCCACTGCAAGTTTTGTAATTCCAAAACTAGTGCTTGACTGGCCTTCTTCTTTAACTCCTTGAAATCCCTCTGCTAACTATTTCCCTACTAGAAACTCTTGCCACTTGTTGTTATGGCATGGAGTGGTGCTGCTACCGCTGAAAATGAGGATATGAATTTCCTTAGGTACTATGCTGCCTTAATGAAACTCCTGACTTCAGAAACATTAGTAGACACCAACCATTCCATGATGACCTCCATCATGGAAGGTTCTATTTACAACTCTCCTCCATCATGGAAGGTTCTGTTAGTGTCAGTCTTAAGCCCTCCATCAGCGATCAATAGCTCTTTGCATAGGCATAGTTAGGTGTCTCATCAGTGTCAATTTTGCATCCCACTAGGCATGCCATAACACTGAATGGAGGAGCTGGTCTTTGTTCCCCTCTTGGCTTTGCTGGATGAGGTCATACTACAATGTAATTGAGTCATACTTGTTGTTATTTTTGTCTTGAGGTCCCATGGTCTTAGGTCTAGGGTTTTGAGTAAAAATTATGTCGAGGTCACGAGTCAAGGTCAGTGAGTGCCCAGCAAGCCAAAGGGAGGTATGTACACATGTTTCATTGTTATTTTTCCTCAGCTACAGATTATTTTATGCCTGGGATTTAAAAAACCCTGTTTTTAAGTCCGAGGATCATGTCAAATTTGTAAAAATAAAGAAATTCTCAGAAGTTTGCTAAAGTGCCGGCAGCAACCCTGGTTCCTTCTCCACAGTCCATCAGATGGTGAACCTGCAAAAAGAACGGAGTCAAACGCATCAAAAGAGCTCATTTCAGGACAAAATGACTCCAAAACAGTGTGAAAAAGAATGTCAAAGTATAAACATTATAAAGTGGGTTTTTGAGTTAAATTTTTTTAAATGGAAGCATATAAAGGTAAATTCCCTCTTTAAAGACTCTCATTGTGCATTTGGGAGCAAGAATTTACAAGGCTAAAGGCAAAGAAGACGATTTCGGGCAGCATTCAGCAATTTTAGCGCCTGAGAATGTGCGCGGTTATGACATGACTGTGCGCGGTTACCTGGGCAGTGCGCGGCTCTGAGAGAGCAATTTTTCTAAAGAAAATTACACGCGCGCGGACATCTGGGAGGTGCGCGGACTTTTCAGGGAGGTGCGCGGACATCTGGGCAGCGCGCGGATTTCTGGGCATAAAAACTCATCCAATCAACAAACCCTCTTTCAAGCTCGCCTAAATTGGTCCAGCATACTTCACAGCATTTTGCAAGCAGAGCAGCAATCATTTGGACTTGTTTATTCCACCTTGCTCAATAACACCATGTCGACTACTGAGACTAATGAGTAAGGTGATGACTGATCATCATCCACTGAGATTGAGACATAGCGGAGGCCTCGTAGGGGAGGCAAGAGTGGCCAACACAAGAGGGTAGAGCCCACATCATTGACTGAGTTACAGGCTTGCCCATTTGCAGTATCTTGTTTTCAGCACATGGCTTGTTATCAGTTTTGTGAGAGGCTCTCACACATTCAGCCTCACAGAGAGTTGGCTCGGTTGTTCGTTTTACATCTCCATGATGGATAGGTCACCCTTGCAGGGGTGAATTTTGTATTTTCTCCAGAGGCTATCACAGATGCTACTGGGATACCCAATGTGGGTGAGGTGTGGCTGAAGCGCAAGTGGCTGGACTTTGTATATTATGAGCCGTATGTCAAGCCTACCTGTATGCATAACTTGTCCGGGACCTTTCCCATCAAGTTCCTCCGAGCAGAGTATATGGATATCATGAGACTTATTATGCACTACTTCACATGCGAGGGGAGATTCGCACGAGTATCATCTTATCATATACGCATGTTGATGCACTTCACCAGAGTGAAAGTCATGAACATTGCAGCATACTTATGTCACGACACTCAGAGGTTGACCGCTCTTTTTCAGAGACAGACCCCAGCACAGCAGTTGCGGAGCTTATGCCATCATGGTCTTATCCAGCTAGTAGTTTCCCATCAGCTGAGCCAGCAGGGCATTCCTTGGGCAGATTTCATCTCCCAACACTTTTTCGCACAGTCACACCCAGGGCCGGAGCCAATTCACGAGGAGGGAGGGCCATCACATCAGCCTGAGACCAGCATTCCTAGACACATGGCTTATTCTCCTCGGGTCATATCAGAGAGGTCATAGGACCTTATTTGCAGCAGCTCGACGAGTACTTTCTCCACAGCAGGTGGAAGGGGTCTCGTCCTCATCTTCAGAGCAGTGAGTGTTATCTCCACACCAGGTGGAAGGGGCCTCGCTTTCTTCATCAGCACAGGCAGTACGAGAGGGTAAGCAGCCCATGATTGAGGATCAGGCAGTTCACGAGGCACATGATGATTTCATTGATCATGATGCCCGCTCTTCCCCTTCAAATCTTTATGAGATTATCAGGCAGAAAGAGGAAGAGAACCTCATGTTGCAGCAGAAGCTCCAAATGGCCCAATGGACCAACACTTATCTAGAACAGCGCACCAAATGATTAGAAGATGAAAAGGAGCTTGATGAGCTATGGAGCATCCGTAGTGATCGAATTTTGAACCGTAGGAGGCCTGGTGACCTATTGCGTGCTGATCGGGAGTCCATGCTTATTCGTGTAAATGCACATTTGGAGAGATTGTTGGCAAAGGCAAATCGTGACAAAGAGTTGCTACGTCACATGAAAACACACTATTGGGCAAGATTGCATGTTTGTAAGGCTAGAAACAAAATCCTCCAACGAAAGCTGTTAGAGGCCCGGAAGAAGAAGAAAAGGACAAATCCACTATCCATCTTGGCTGAAGCATCCTTCATTCATCATGATATTGACCAGCCTTGATCCAGCAT